>JAOXJP010228611.1:0-11095 GCA_025762735.1 Platanus orientalis | reverse complement strand
GGCCCTGTGCCTCGGGTACCGACAACAAATTTGCACGCGGTCGTAAAGCCTTGGCCATTTAGAGGATGGGCCCTCGATATGATAGGAAAAGTCAGACCAACATTGACAAGAAGAAATTGCATCATCTTAGCCACCATAGACTACTTTATAAAGTGGGTGGAATGTAAGCCGTATCGAGAGGTGACAGAGAGAGATGTAATATATTTTATCAAAGAAATGATAATACATCGATTTGAAATTCCTCAATCCATCACTGTCGACCAAGAATTAGTATTCAATGGGGCTCGAATACGAGAATTTGCCAAAAATTATGGGTTCAAAATAATAAATTCAACTCTTTATTATGCTCAGGCAAATGGATAGGCTGAAGCAATAAACAAGATAATAAAGAATAATTTACGAAAAATGGTAGACAGTAATGCTACCAATTGGGACAAATTGTTGTCCGATGTCGTGTGGGCGTATCGAACATCTAAGAGATCAAGCACAGGGACTACGCCTTATGCATTAGTGTATGGACACGATGTTGTCCTGCCATTAGAAATCACAGTACGATCCCTGAGAGTAGCAAGTCAGAACCAGCTAAGTCATCTTGAATACCAAGATGCTATGATGTTTGAAATGGATGACCTTGGGGAGAAGCAGCTTGAGGCCCTCAATTCTATTATTTTTCATAAACTAAGGGTGGCTGAGATTTACAACAAAAAAGTGAAAAAAAAATCTTTCCAAAAAGGAGAGTTGGTATGGAAAATTATCTTACCAATTGGGGTTAAAAACCCCCAAACTTGGTAAATGGTCCCCAATATGGGAATGACCATTTTTAATAACTAAGGTGTTAGGTGGTAACGCCTATAGACTAATGCACATCGAGGGGCAAGAACAGATTCGAAGTATCAACGGAAAGTATCTAAAAAAGTACAAACCATCGATACGGGAGCAAAAGATGACTAATATAAGATATTAAAAAGTAAATAATTCCAATATAACCAAGACAAAAGTAAAAAAAGAAATTAATGGGTCAAAGAATTTTAAGAAAAAACAGAAGCTAATAAAGACCACCAGATATCAATGACCTGGTTACAGTCTTTGAGCTCTGCCTCACAAGTTGATAATTCTCCTTCCAAGCATGGTATTTCCTCAGAATGAAGAGTCTCGTTCCATTACCTTCTCAAGTTCTATGCTCGAACTCTGAATGCCCTCCTTCAACTTCTGGAGATGAGCCTCGACCTTCTCAATCTCCACCATTTGAGCATTAATGTTTTCCACTAGCAAGGAAACATGTCCAACGGTCGACGACTGATGAGACAATAAAGAGTCAAGTCGAGCCTTCAACTCCCAACCGTGAAATCTCTTTCGTATGCTTCAAGTGAAGTTGTTCACGAGGCTCGATTTGAGAAGAAAGGGCTAAGCGAAGACTAGCTCGTTGATCAATAGACAAATAGTCAGCGTGTTAAAGCAACAGGTTGATGGAATTAACAAATGAAGAATTAATTAAAGGGTCCATAAGTATAGCCGACGGTCCAGCAGAAAAACAGGATCGAAGAACTGTCAGGGCCTGGTGTAATTGATCTAAAGGTAAGGGAGATAGGCATGAAGGTGAAGAAGACCTTATCGTCCCTGCTACACCAGAAGTAAAGAGCTTTGCTCAAGACAAAAGTTGAGCCAGACGACCCGGCATTTTTTGGGAAGGCTGTGCTAAAACAGGTGCCTGCACTGACTATAAGGAACGAAGGCTCGACATGAACTTTCAAAGTTTCAGACGATAAAGAATGGTGCGAAGTATGTTCAACACCTTCCAGTGAAATCTTCTTAGAAAAGTCTGAAACGGATGGAACCAAATCAATCAACCCAATGGATGACTCTTCAGCGAGAAGGGTGTCATTGCCTCGAGGTGGGACATCGATATCATCTTGAACGATACCCACATCAGGCATTAGGATAAATGCTTCATTCCCTGAAGCAGGGCACATGTCTTCAAACAAACGTTCTTCAGTAATAGACTCAACTTGTCTCTGTTTTTCTTCGTCTTTCTTGTATGTTTCCCCCTCGAGCCTCTTCGACTCGTCATTTGCCGGTACCTCTCTGTTCACTCCTTTTAGGCGCCTCAAACTGTAATTGTCTCTTTTCCTCATCTCTTCTTCTGCTCTCTATCTCCTCTTCCCTCTTATTTTCTTTATTTTCCTTTTTCTCTTTCTCTTCCTCTATTCTCCTCTTCTAATCATTTCTCTTTCTCTCTTGCTTTTCTTCGACTCTCTTTTTTTCCTCGCTTATCTTTCTTTCCTTTTCTTCCTCTTCCATCCGTCTTTTCTTTTCCTCTTCTTGCCTTTTGTGGCATTCTTCTTTCTTTCTTTTTTCTTGTTCCCATTTCACTTTTTCTTCTTGTTCTCTCCTTCTGGTTTCTTCTTCCTTTTTCTGTTCTTTCATTCTCTTCTCATTCTCTTCTTATTCCTTCTTCTTCCTATTTGCTTCTTCTTCTCTCCTCCTATCTGCCTCTCTTGTCGCTTTCTTTTTGTGTTGTTCTCTGTAGCTCTTCTTCTCGAGCCTTATCTGCACTTATTTGTTGATCTACAAGATCTTGCCTATTTTTCCTTCTTTTGTCTTTCTTTTGTTCCTTATCTTCCTATTTTCTTTTTTCTTTTTCCTCAAGTTTCAATCTCTTCACTTCCTTCTTTTTCTTATCTGCAACTCTCTGCTTCTCTTCCTACAAACGAACCAAATCATCATTCAGTGCTTTGGTCCTTTTCTCCAACTCGAACCTTGCTTGTTCTTTGGCTTCGTCAATCTTCTTCTGACTAAGAGCTTTTAGCTCGAATCTAGTCTTTTTTAATAACTCATCTTTCTCTTCGAGCTCCTATCGTAATTGATCTTCAGTAGATAAGACAATAACCTTCCGCTTCTTTCTTGCTAAACCACCCTCTCCCTTAGATTGATACTCAACTTTGACAACTTGAACAGCTACCTTTTATTGGGTAAGCATGTCCTTCATGGTCAAAGCTTTGATGCCTTCTTGTCGACTAGATTTCCTCGGACCAACATCAAGCTACTTACCTGGTCCAGAGGAAGCCGGAAGTACAAGAACAGCACGGAGTGGAGCAACTGAAAAGGTGCCACGATAAGAGAACCGATAGTTAACAAAAAGAAAAAAAAAAGGAAAATGGTATACCTGCTATAGGAGGAGCTTCATAGGTAGGGCATAGTCGATCTTTAATTTGGTTCAGTGCTTCTCGAATGCTTTCCAAAAACCTCGACCACCAAATATCAAATAAGGGAGTTGACTCTGGAACCCCTCGAAAGTGTGGGACGTAAAGCGACATTATAGCCGAACTATTTCCCCCTATCTTTTCGACGAATAACTCTCGCGAACTAGAGGGACGCACTTCCTAAGGAGAATTCAGGGTAAAGATAAGGGGAGTAAGAATGCATTGGACAAGCCCAAATTGTCGAGCGCACATGTTAGGACAATAGGCCTTAACATTATCAAATTTGTGGAAAACAGGAAGATCTCGAGACAAGACACAAGAAGCTCAAGTCCTTAAAGCTTGGAATACTGATTGAGAAGGGTTTGGCTGCCATGCAAGATACTCAGCAGAGCCAAATTTCAAATCTCTAAAGGGGAGAAAATGGATGTCAAAACGAACTTTGTGTATCAAGAATGACATCGATACATTGATAAAAAGTAGGGGATGATATTTCAGGATATCGAGCCTCAAGCCAGTACTGTGCATTATAAGATGGGACTAGAGTCTGATAGTTCAGTGAAACAGGAGATAAAGTTGGGAAATAGGCAAAAATCCATAACTGAAGAAACCACAATGGTCCATTGACTGAACCAGAGAATCTCTCTCGAGTCAAGGACCAGAGAGATCGATAAAGAATGACAAGAACAAAAGGGCCCAAGGCCAATCAACAATCCGAGGCCAGGGTTGTAGCAATAAGGGCATACCCTAGAGTGATCCTCTTCGAGGATGAACAAACCAAGAATTTGCACAACCAATAAAGATAAAAAAGAACATTCTTCTTGGAATGTGACTTCGCTACCGGACATACCCATTTCACGGGCAAAGAAAGTGGTATAAGACAAATGAGAGGATTCTGAAAGGCAACGAAAGGAGGATCATGAAGAATCAAAAAAATTAGGAAGAATGATGTCACCATCAGTAAGAAGATTAAGTAAATGATAAATGTCAGCCAGTGTCACTGACATGGGACCCTCCGGGAGCAAAAAACAATTAGAAGTAGGAGACTAGAATATCAAATCCGTATAAAGGAGATATTGGTTGAAGGGCGTATATGATTTAGAAGACAAGATAGCCCCGGTAAGACCCAGCTTCTCCCATTTTTCTTGTTTTTGAGAAAACATGCGGTCTACCCAGTCAGCCCAAGAATGGTTGGACTTATACCAGGAACCAGGTTCGACTCTTTTCTCCCATTCACCCAAATCGATAGCCTTGGAATGTAATAAAGGCTCATGAAGGTCGATTGGAAAATAATGAGGTATCTGAGGTCGGATCTCCTTTAGAAAGGTAGGACCCAAGCCATAACGAGAGAGATTGGAGCTGGAAGAAGCACCATCAGAAGGAAAGTCAACGAAGATAGCCATAGACATGGTGTTATCACTTACACTCAAGACACAGGCATTTTACCTCGACCAAGGCGGTTTCCGTTTTAACCACAGGAATCTCCTCTTCTTCCTCCAATTGGTCGATTGGAAAAGAAGCCCCCTTAGATTCAACAGCAATAGGTGCAACTTGTTTCACGCGAGCCATAAAAAGCAAAGGGAAAATCAGGCGAAATAAAAGAAAGATGAAGAAGTTCAGAGCAGAGGAAGCATTGGAAAATGGCGTCAATTGAAACAAAAAATCACATTTATAGGTGACGACTGATGTGATTGCACCTGTACTAAAAAACGATGGGAGGCCAACACGTGCCTGGTTATGATTCAAACTAGACACGTTCGGGGGGCATTTGTTAGCACATATTTGAAGTCCGCTAGTAAAGGAGAGACACATGGAAAGAAACAACACGTAGGCAAGATGGTTGTGAAGGAGGGCCTCGCTGGATGGAATATGAAACACAAAAGTAGGTCCCACTAGTACCACATTAAAAACACACGACCCAATCAATGAACAGAGTGGTCCATGATCTAAATCAAAAAACGGTTGAGTAACGAACATGAAGCAATAACAATAGCGTCGTGGACAGACTTCTATAAATGAAGAGAAACAGTGAACACATCTCGTAAGCATCATCAATAAATTCTACATTTTATTAGTAATCGTAGCATTAGATTAGGCTTAGCGGTAGTTAATTCCTATGGTGGCTCGAACCCCTATCTTGGGTGATTCGACAACACTGCAGACCCAAATTCAACGAGATTCTTCCAAAGGAGGACAACGGCCAATCTGTGTTATTCGTGGAATCAGATTCAACAAATCTTCCAGAAATAAGGAAATCGGCTAATCTGACTTATTCACGAAACTAGATTCAACGAGGTGGTACCAAGAGAAGAATAGTGGATAATCTCCCCTTACTCGAAGAATCAGATTCAACGAGGTCTTTCTCATTACAAGAAGATAAACAACGACTAATCTATCATTCGAAGGTATCCCTATAACCAACATTGTATTTTGTACTTTCAATGTTAAATAAATTATTCTTTACATTGTCTGCACTGGGTGCCATTATCTAGTGTAATAGTCCTTGGTCTAGAGGCATTACCGAACCCGATACCCTTTGGATAGTCCGAATTGGAAAGATCCACACATGTGTCAATCCCAAAAGAAAAGAATTATTGTTGACTACTAACACATATCTCTCCTGATAAATGAAAGCCTGCAAGAAGGGCCTAAATAATAAGAAAGAAAAGAGAAAAGTGGAGAGGAGAGCTCTTGAGAAAAACTCATGAGCTCCATGAGAGCTCTAATGTAAGGCCCGATAAAACCCCTTTTGGAAATAATGCTCCCCAATGCTTGGAGTTCCGAAGACTCTAGAGGACCTCACATAACGTGGGGATGACAACCTTTAGAAGAGTTGCAAAAATATTTTCTCCTTCTTTCTTAATAGATCGTGGGTAACACCACAAGGATCCATGGAATATACTTGGATTTATATGTTCACTTCAAGGGAACAACTTGTATCCTAGTATAAAAAACACCACGATCAATGGGTTTTTTCTAGAAAGAGAGCACTTGGATCTGTGGTTTTCCTTGCCATTATAACATGGTTTATTCAGACCATGTTCAAACACGAAGAACTTTTCTTATTGAATACTCGACCATAATGGGGAGTAAGTATAATGAGAGGTTAATTTGCCTTTGCTAAGGAGTTCAACATTGTTGAAAGGAAAGAGTTGAGTCTGAGCTTGGTTCTATCCCAGAGTTACTTTAACCACTATCCCTTGAACATTGTGATGGGAGGCCTCAACTATTTTCAAGAAACATGATAACGACATTTCCATGTCTCAGAACAGTTGGATAATAACTATGACTGGCTTAATCACTTAATTGGGTACGTTAGCAGCCTATTGAACAGGTTTAGTCCTAATAACCTAAAGACTTTAAAATCACACTTTATTATGTTATTATTGAAGTTGTTTTTTTTGGATAATTATTATTATTAAAGTTGATTAGTTCTACTAATTTGGCAAAATATTAAAGAGAATTTTGAGTTTAAAAGTAAAACTCAACAAGTTGAAGATGTGAATACTCTCGTGTATAAAATGAACTCATTTAAGTTTAACTCATATTGAATTGACTCAGTTTCATGATGTTGGCACACATTTTTATCCGCACAAGTAAAAATGCTCCACAATGCACTGAATCACTAACTCAAATAAACAGTATTACGATATGCATATAATGTGCAAATGGATGGCCATAATGAAGCTAATGTCAACAATGACATATGACAAACTCAACTTGCATAAGTAGAAAATCATCTCTATGAGTAAAATGTTCAACAAGCTACATGTGGCACAAGAAATCATCTCACGTGGCACGAAGCCCATCCCCATGAGTAAAGCCTCCAAAAAGGTGACACAAGGTGAATTTCTCACCCACATGAAAATTAAACAGTTTTTAGAAGGATGTTGGAAGCACCATACAACACCTGACACATGGTAGAAGTGCAAAATGAATCTCCCAACCCATGTGTAGAAACCACAATCAATTTAGCTTGTGTGAGTAGAAGTTAACCCGTATAAGTAAAATAGTGCAGGATGGCAAGAATAGTGACACATGTCATTTTGCATCCCCCGAGTCAATGGCACATGTCCATTAGTCAAAAGGAAGATCTAGAAGAAGCAATGTTCAATTTAAACACTCAAGCTCTTCAGCACACCAGAAATTATTAAAACATATAAGGATTTAAGGAAGAAGGATATAATCCACCCCTTGAAATGTATCTAAATCAAAATCCAACACCAACATGACTCTACAAGTTTTACACATGAGAGCCGAAATGAAGAATCATGTACAAAAAAAACTACTTATGGGAGCAAGATTAAGGTTTTGGATATACCATAAGTAGTTACAGATAATGATAGACTCCTGAAGACTAGGAAAATTTGGTGATCATCTAAATTCTAGAATTTTGCCACCTTGAAGCCTTTTTCCTATATAAAGCAAATTTCTAAATGTATAGTACAAAGGATTTGGATCCTAAACTAGAATTCCAACTCAACAACAGAAAGTTCCTGCTTGTTCTTAAAGCTCCAAGTCTTGTACAATTAGTTTCAAAACTCGTAGAAATTTAATGAGAAGATCAAGAAGAAAAACTAAAGCCTTAGCAAGGTGATATATGCCTTGTATATACATGATTACTCTACATGAGCATGTCATGTTGAAGATGTCCTTTTCTTTTTCTCTCTTTCTCTCATTCATTGTATATGTAGCAACATTACATTAATGAAATATACATTTTATGTATTTATCTCTTAATTTTGTTGCATGTCCATTGAGCCTTAATCAGAAGTTTTCTCCTTCATATTATATGGAAGGAGATGTAATTAACAGATTCAGAAATCTAAATATGGAGAAGTAGATCCCCCAAATAAAACAAAAAGTATTCAATATGCTAAATGGGTAATTTGTACTCATGTTTTCCTGCGACAAAATTTGATGTGTATAAATTTATGGCACTCCTAGTGGGACATTTTTCTCTTCTCATCTTTGGATAGATAGGCATTTAGTTGCATTGCTAAGAGGTCTCTTGTTTGTGCAAGAAATCCACTGCCAACACCAACCAAACCAATTCCTAATAGACCAACACCATCTCTGTCTGCAATGGTTGTAGGATAGTGTAGAAGGTCCTCTCTTATGTGAACATTGTTGTAGTTTATTCGTAGATCCCTTTGTGGACTTATGCGGGGGGTAGTAAGATCACTAAGATACTTTTGGAGGTCTTCGACCTCAAAGGGGCCCAACCGTATTGTGGGTCAGGTCTTACCTCACACACACCTGAGTGTAGCACAAGAGTTAAGAAGTGCTACTAATGGGCCATAACCCCCACCAAGGATAACCCAAAAGATATCGTTCAAGAAGGGTTGGAGCTATTGGACCCTCAAGCCCAAGGACATCATTGCTTCCCTAATCCACTTGGTTGAGCCCATAGTTCCCATGGACGAAGACATTAAAATTGCCGTTGTAGTTTGAGCACAAGTTAGCTCTTGCGAGTAAGAAGCTAAGGACATCTTCAGTGGTTAACCCCAAAATTACTTCCACCCATAAGATAGAAATAATGACTCGCACGAGTAAGCCCAAAGAGGCTACAACAAGATAGGGTTATGCAATTGATTTGATTCAAAGGTAAGATAAGAATTTCCTAATTTGGAGTTTGGAAAAAGTAAGTTATTAACATGTTATTTTATTTATTTATTTTAGATGGTCACTATGTTATGTTTCTTTCACTTTTTTCTGTCTTAAAAATAAGATTTCATTTCGTTTATTCTTTGATTTTTGTTGTTCTTATTTATTTTGATTTTAGATTTGTTAAATCTATAATTAGTAATGTAATATTGTTTAGATCAGTAAGATATTAACATGTTTATTTAGGTTTTCACATATTTTATATTTTTATATGTTCATTTGTTAGATTTATATGCATGTGTTTAAAATCATCCAGTTTATTTATTTATTTTTTATTTTTTTCGTATGAGATAAGTTTAATGAATTCGGTTGGCTATATGTTAGGTCAAAGATTTTCTAGGTATTCTCTTTTAAATTTGTAAATATTTCATTTCATATTATTAGATATTTATGTGTTCAGTTTTTATCCATTAATCGATTGGTGATTCAAGATAGATTTAAGTTTTCTTTTAAAAATTTATTTTGATCTATGTTTTGGAATAATGTTTTATTTGCAATTTATTGTGGATTTAAGTTGTTTTTTAAATCATAATATAATTATATGTTATTTTCAATTTTTAAAATCCAAATTGAATTGTAAGTTGATTCATTGTCTTAATTTACTTTGATTTTTTTTAATGTACATATAGTTTTATATTTCTTTTTCTTTATTATTTATGTCTCTCTAAATCTAAGTATGTTACTGTATTTTTCGGAATTTTTTAATATTATTCTTGAACACAATTAGATTTAGATTATGTTTCTTTAGAAATTTCTATACAATCCATATTTAGGTTAATGTTCAGTTTACCTTTTATTCATATTTGCCTTTTAGTGTTTATATAAATTTGTACCAAATTTTGATCTATTGTAATTATTTTAGGATTTATTGAATTCTTTATAATTATTTTCACTTTCATTTAACTCTCTTATATGTCAGTGATGTGTGACTTTATATTTTTATTATGTTTTATTTATCATTTTATTTCAGTTTAGGAGCAAGATTCGTCATTCTGTATATATAATTTTTGTTTACATTACTTTATTTTTTTATCTTAGTTGGATCCATACTTGTGATTGTATTTTAAATTTATTAAATTTTAGTTAATCACAGTTTAGAACTTATACATATGCTTTAGATTTGTAGATAATTGTGAGTGATTTGTAATTGACCAAATATTGTGTGTCTTATATGTAAATAGTGATCACCATGTGCATCTATGTGATAGTGAATAGTAGCATGTGCATGTATAAACATGTGTGTGAATATGAATGATGTGAATATGAATGAGTTTACATGTATGATTGTGTAGAACCATGTGTAGATTGAGAGGTATGTATAATTGTATGCAGGCATGTAAGTATATGCATGTGACAGTGTGTAGATATGTGTTAGATTGAGTGCGGTGTATAGCAATGCGGTTTCATACATGTGAAATGATTTTGTGTGAGTGTGTATGTGTGTAACAGTCATGTAGCAATGCTTGTACGTACCTGTGTGTGACCAGCATGTAGCAATGTTTGTGTGTGGCCAGCATGTAGTGATGTTTGACGTATAACAATGCTTATGTGTGACCAGCATGTGGTAATGTTTGTGCGTGACTAGCATGTACCAATGCTTGTATGTGAGTAACATGTGGCAATGCCTATGTGTGACCACATGTAATAATACTTATTTGTGACTAGCATGCGACCATAGTATGTAAGACCATCATTTAATAATGCTTGTGATGATAAGTGTGTAGATTTATAATTTTTTTAAGAATTAATAATTTAAAAGATAACTCATTTCTAACCCATAATTTATTCTTTTTGTTTGTTTGTGATGGATTTTGATATGAGCATGCATGGAAAATATCAATGTATGGGAAATGTGAACAAACGAGAACTACCCTTTAATTTAGATCTTTAAGATTCAATTTTTTTTTTTTTTTATATGTTTTGCTTTTAAACTGTAATTAATTAGATTTGGGCTTTTATTTATTCATTTGATTAAGTTGTAATAATTAGACCATTAGACTAGATATATTCTTTTGCATGTAAGATTGAGACAATAAGTGCAATGCTTAACAATATAAATAGAGAATGTATAGATAAACCAGAAGTAGACACTAACATACACAAGATGTATAGTGGTTCCGCACAATGGCCTACATCCACTGTCAAAAGCTCACCACCGAGCTAAATAATTTTATTAAGATTGATAATATCACAATCAAGGCTAAAATTAACAAAAGCCTAATCTACTTGCC
>JAOXJP010228610.1:0-11095 GCA_025762735.1 Platanus orientalis | reverse complement strand
CCCATATTCACATACCCATGCTTATTATTATGATTATTTTATTTGTTAGCTGCCTCTCCATCGTTTTTTCTCATGTGTTAGTCACTTTTCTTCCTTTTCCTCACCATCAGAATTTTTGGGCAGCTACTTGGTAACCTATTAATCCTAAACTGGTTGGTCTCCTTCTCATATTACTTAGGTACGATTTTTTTTATTATTTTGTAGACTTTAACTCTTATCATGCATAACTCATTTAGATGTTTAGCTACACTTCCACCTTCATCCATCTTTATATTGAACAACCTCTTCATTAATCAGCACTGATGGTTTCTCATACATTTGAGACAAGGTAGCCATGAGATTTTCTGTGGTTTTCTCTTTGAAAATATTAAAAGAAATTGACAACGAGAGATGAATCGTACCTGGGGCTTTTCTGTCCAATATCTCTTTGTCAACATCTGACATTGTCACTGGTTTCTTTCCTTTCCTTCCAAGTGGCTTATAAAGATAATCTTCTATCTACATCTTCCAACATGCGAAATTCATGCCATTGAACTTCTCAATAGCAAACCTTCTGGATTCTTCTCCTGTTGCTCTCATTGTTCTCACTTGAATCAAGAACTCTTTCAAATCGCAAACCTTGGCTTCTAATGAACTACCAACCTTGAACTTGGAACCGCCTCTATCCTTACAATGAGGAACCTGAGCTTTGATACCACTTATTTGGAACAACGCACCTCTTTGATGCGAGTTCCTTGGGTTGTAATAATAAATGTGGAATCACAAGCAAACAAACAAGAAACCATAACACAAAGATTTATGTGGAAAACCCCAAAATTGGGGAAAATCCATGGAGCCACATAAAAACAATTTTATTATAATAGAAGATTACAAGCTATAAACTTCACCCACTCTCTCACACTCTATCCTAGCCCAAAACTTTGAGATGAGACCCTTTCTCTACTGTCTGCTCTCACAATCCAGAGAAAAAACCATTCTCTCACCTTAAAGCAACCCCTTCAAAGAGAAAACCTTTTTATCTCAGTTATAAGCCCCATGTATTAACCTTAGACAACAATAGAGACTTTATATAGAATATAGAGGTCGAGCTTGATAGGAATCCCTTCCCTCCATGGACCTTCTAAAACTTTCGCATAAAAAACTTACTGCCGGACTAGGACACCAAAACAGTATGATTAGTCTAGGATCTGGACCGGTCTGCCAAACAAGGTGGATCAGTCTACTTTGCTTTTGGTGTCTTTCCTGTAGCACCTGAATAATGTTGGACTAGTCTGTCTGGACTTCTTGCATTAGTCTCCACACCCCAACAAAAGTTAGCTGAGATGGTTGGTTCATATGCAATGAAGATGAGTGACTGCACCAGTGAGGTGTGATATGGTGTAAGTTGAAGGTTTTAAAAGGACAAGTGGAAGGGAAAATTGATGGGTTGAAGTAGTGAGGAAAGACGAGTGCTTTTCGATAATAGGAGATGTGGTCATGGAGAGAGTGGAATGGCGTGACAAGATCGTGTGGTAGACCTCAATTAATTTGGATGAGGATTTGTTGAGTTTAGTTGGTTTGTTGGAGATTTAAGGGAATGAGGAATTAGAAGAGTTCTCCAACCCACTATAGAAAGGCTTGGTGGTGAATATACATTTCTTATTGTTGCCCACACCCATCCATCACTAAGACCGGGTGATGTAATAGCTATCAATTGGTTGGGGAAAGGGCATCCAATATGGAAGCCTAAGCCCAAGATAGGAGCAAGAAATAGTGCTGGTCAGCCAGGATATTAGAGAGTTTTATGTGCACGGGGTATTCTTGTAATTAGGCCTTTAGAGCCAAGGGTAATTAAGGCTGACATTAGTCAAGGTTAATTGTGTCTTTTTTTAGTGAGTCAAAGAGTCAAAGAGGGGTCCTAGATGGGCTGGTCGACAATCCCTTTTAAGATTATGTTTTAGTCGTTTTTTTAGAAAGTTGTTAATTGTAAAGTCTTATGTTGAAGGTCTAAGTAGAACTAGATTTCCATTTTTAGAAATTTCTAATTTTTATTTTATTAGTCTTTAAATATGGGTGTTCGACATGTATAGAGATTCATTGAAGATTTGACATAAAGTTTTGGGGCTTTTACATGGTATCTCATGGTCGGTGTTGTGAAACCTAGAGATTTCAGTCTCTAGTCTTCTCCCTTCTCTCGTTATCTTTCTTGATTCTTGATCCCTAAAATCCTCTTTAATATCTTGTTCTGATCTGTCTCTGTGACCTAATTCCAAGTTTGGACTGGTTTTTCTGCAGAAAAGTCTAAACCAGACTGTTCTTTATATAAAATTTTATACTCACACTTTTCAGATTGGCCCAGAATTTCATACACAGCTTCATCTAGTACTCAACTATATCTGTGTAAAGTTTCAGGCCAATCCTTGCTGCCCAAAATTTTCTAGAAATTTATTATTGGGTATATTCTTGCTTTAAATCCTACTTCTAGTAGTTGTTTGGGCCCACACTTGCAGTAATTTACTTCCTTTTACCCAGGCAGCCTGCATTATTTGGTATCTGAGCCAGGTTCTTCCCGTTGTGTGTCCATGACCCTCCTTTATAGCCATTGTGAGCAACACAGAGCTATCTTCTGAAGTTAAAGCTCAATCCTAAGAGCTTGATGCTACCAAGAAGGATGTGAGTCAATTAATGTCCCGAATGGACGAGTTGGAGACTTGGATGGACTCTATTCACTACCCTAGACCAAGGTTTTTAAGAAAGAAGGTAAAGACAGAGCAGATTAATGGTGTGGGTTCTTTAATTCTTGTCTGCCTTTAGATCATCATAATGGTGGCCATATTGGTGATGTGTCTCATCAACATCAACATGAGGTAGTTCACACTGGAAGAGACCTAAATGGCCGGACTAACTTTCAGCAAGGGGCTTCCCATCATGAAGTAGATAGGAATGCATGACTGGATATGTAGGATTTCTATGGTGATCACAACCCGGATTTGTTCCTTGACTGGATGCACAACATGGATTCATTCTTTGCATGGTATGACATTCCAGAAGGGTGCAAGTTCCAGTCTGTCGATGCTAAGTTAAAGGGGACAACAAGGATGTGATGGGAGAGGCACAAGGAAAATCATCTCAAAGGAGGCTGTGGAGTCTTGAGGACTTGGGAAGAAATGAAATTGGCCATGAAGATAAGGCATCAACCCATAGACTACAAGTAACGAGCACATCTTCAGTTTTCCCAACTTCGACAAGGTAACATGACGGTGGAAGAATACACGAACTGCTTCTATCACTTGGCCACATGTGTTGAGTTTCAGTGGGATGAAGAGGTAATGGTGGCTATGTATTAGCTAAGGTTGTAGCCACAAATATCTTCCGGTCTAAGTTATAGTTGCTTGCCTACCCTAGGAGATGTCATACATGTGGCATATCAGATATAGGAGAACTTGAAGAGAGTGCCCTGCAAGAGTGCTTTCATGATGGCTTTTCAAGAAGCGAGGCACCAAGTAGTGGGTATTCTAGTGGGAAGACAACCAGTAAGCCACAAGCTAGTGGTGTCACTTTAGCCTCTTCCAAGCCAACATATGGTTCTACCCCTCCACGACCAAGACACACAGACGGTACAACATCAAAGGGCAAGGGTGTTCGGTGCTTCTATTGCCATGGCTACTACCATTTTTCAGCACAATGTCCGAATTGTGTGATGGGTCTTTACAACGAGTTACCCTTGGTGGAGGATGATCGTATTCCGCCATAAGCATTGCCTATTATTCTGGAAGTGGAACAAGCTAGTGAAGGAGGCGTTAGTGAGCCTGAAGATGATCAACCCATTTATGTGTTACGTCCACTTCTGAATACTTGTGAAGATAATGAGGAAGACGATTGGTGTAAACATATCTTTCATATCCGGGTTCACTGCAATGACCAGCTATGTTCTATGGTCATTGATGGAGGAAGTTGCACAAACGTGGTGTCCAAAGACGCCACCATGAAATTGGGACTGAAGACGGAGCTGCATCCTAGTCTTTACAAGGTGGCATGGGTCAATAACACTAGCCTAAAGATAAATGAGAGGTGCCCACTCACTTTTTCTATTGGTGGGTTTATTGATACCGTGCAATGTGACGTGCTTTTCTTCAAGGTGTGTGATGCAGTACAATAGGGAAGATACCAAAAATTGATGTAGTATCCCAAGGCCTCAAATAATTTAAAATAAAGGATGCAGAAACAAAATGAATCAAGAAGTGAATTTAAATTCACAAATAGGCAAAAATCAGAGAATATAATTTTAAAAAATAGGTTAGGATGAGAAAGAATAGTAAAGAAGAAGAAAATAAGTAAAAATAGGCAAAAAAGGGTTTTTTTGGACAGAATATCTAAAAATTATCAAAATTCCTTTTTGACGCATCAGAAAATTTTGAAAATTTTAGGGTTTATGACGTGTTTAAGGGTTTTACAATTACAATTTCATTAAATTCTGACAAGAGTTGATGGGTTAAATTAAAGAATTTCTGAAACTTGAAGGTTCTTTAATGGAGGTTTAAGAAAAGGAAGAAGAAGAAGAAGAACATAAAATGGAGATAAATGGAGAAGAGAATAAGAAATTAAGAGAGAAATAAAAAGATAAACGATTTACCTTGAAGGAGAGAGGGAGAGGGAGGGTGAGAGGTACTCACATGTGCACCTTGGTGTACTACAACCCACATGGAGAGAAAGGGAAGCCTAGGAGATGGCGTCAACCCATGGAGAAGGAGATACCAAACCCATGGCCTACCTTGGGAACACCCAAATCTTTAAAAACTTATTTATTCTTCATTGTAAAATTATGGGGGAGGAGATGCCTTTAAATAGGTACATTCTAATGAAATTATAACTTTTTTTTTAAATGTTATAAAATACATGTAACTTGTTGCCTAAATTTTCTAAAATTTAAAACTTCCTAAAACACACTTTGTAGAATCCTAAACTTGCTAAAAACATTAATAACTTGTTGCACTAGGTTTCCTAATTCTTAGATTTTCCAAAACATAAAACTTCCTAAAGTTTAAAGACTCTAAACTACTAAAACTTGAGACTTTCTAAAAGAACACTATTTCCGTTTTTATTGACACCCCCTTAGTAACTTAGTCATAACTCTTCCCAAATCACCTTGGATTTGCGCAATCTTGGTCTCGTTAGAAAGGTAACTGAATAACATATCTAATAACACCAAAATCAAGCCAAAATGACAAATTTTGACCTTTGAAAAAGTGGATTGAACATAAAAAAGGGATTATTTTAAAAAACCCAAAATTATTTTTTGGCACTATTGGCCTTAATACATAGACACATAAAATAAATGTTACCCCCTATAAGACCCTCAATAATATAATAGGTACATTTGAATCTAGCCCTCTTATGTGGGAGCACATACATAAGTCGCATAATGTTGTCCTCATCAGTGTGCCACATTCTCCTAGGGTGACCATGGTTGTATGACAAGAAAGCTCAAAAGTGTGGTTACAACAACACATATTCATTCAAGTATCATAATTATAAGATGAAGATGGTGCTTACCCAAACTTGTCTAATTTGAAGCTTACAAAGATAGCTAGCGCGTTTCGTGCAACAGGATGATATTCTTGGTTCACTAAGTGGGGGGGAAGGGGGGATTGATGCTGCCGCTATCAATTGGTAGGAGAAAGGGCATCCAATATGGAAGCCCAAGCCCACGAGAGGAGCAAGAAATAGTGCTGGTCGGCCAGGGTACTAGAGGGTTTTAGTTGCATGGGGTATTCTTGTAAAAGGCCTTTAAAGACAAGGGTAATTAGGGTAAATAAGGTTGACATCAACCAAAGTTAATTGTGTCTTTTTGTTAATCAAAGAGTCAAAGAGGGGTCCTAGAAGGGCTGGTCGACAGTCCCTTTAAGAGTAAGTTTTAGTTTGTTTTTTTAGAAAGTTATTAATAGGAAAGTCTGATGTTGAAGAATCCGGGTAGTACTAGGTTTCTATTTTTATGTTATTGGAGTCTTTATATGGGTGGTTGACATGTATAGAGATTCAATGAAGATTTGAAATAAAGTTTTGGGGTTTTTTACCTAGTATCTCACGGTTGGTGCTGTGAAACCTAGAGATTGCAGTTTCTATTCTTCTCCCTTTTCTCATTATTTTTCTTGATTCTTGATCCCTTTTACTTCATTCTTTCCTGATCTTTCTTCTCTTCTCTCTTTTATTCTTTCTTTTCTATTATCTATTTTTCTTCATCTGTTGGAATATTATTCCTATTCCATTCGTCTGGTGTGGAACTTTCAAGCTTGGAGATACAATCTGCTGAAACCCTGCAGAAACATCATCTATCGGCTGGGTTTCTGGACAGAATTCTGGGTAAAATCGTCCCTTACTAGAAAAAGTTTTCTATGTACAGTTTTATTAGGTTTTCAGCACTTCGTTGGTTATCTAAATCTATGAATTCCAATTAATTTCCTTTGCTGTTTTTCTAATTTCTAAATACTTGTTTTCTTTCTTTAAGAATTGCATCCTGAAATCCGTGGATATTAATCCACCAGAAATTGCCCCCACCCTAGAGAAGTCTTTTAACTGTTTCTTTTTAGGGTTTTCTATCTATTCTTGTTGCTCATCTAACTACCAAAAATCCTCTTTATTTAAAATTTTTATACTTAGACTTTTCAGATTGACCCAGAATTTTATATACAGCTTCATCTAATACTCAACTATATATGTGTAAAGTTTTGTGTCAATCTGACACTTTTCCAATGGCACTTTAGTAATTCCACCTTGTTGCCCAAATTTTATAGAATTTTATTCTTGGGTTTATTCTTTCTTTAAATCCTACATCTAATAGTTGTTTGGGCTCACACTTGCAGGAAATTACTGGCTTTACCTAGGCAGCCCTGCATTGCCAGGATTGGGTCTCAACTCAGCTAAACAATTCAACAGTCTAAATATATTCCCCAATTCCTAATCATTCAAATATCTTCTCACTCGAGGCGCCCACCCACCACCTTCACTCCAATCATAATTATCTGCAATAGTCCCTTGTCTACTATTGACCAATAGATATAAGTTTTTAAACGTGTCCTTGGGTATTACTAACCCTTAAATCCTTTAAAATCTAATCTCATCACCCAAGCTCAACACAAATCGGATAAAATTTTAGAAATCCGTCTTACCCATTAGAATGAACTTCAAAATCCCGCACCCATGGCCAATCTGCACAACTTCGAATCCCATTCCAAATTGAGACCAAATCTAGGCACTACCATCCTACTCCACAGGTTGTCTCTTTCTCCCCCAAACCCCCAAAGCCATTTTCTATGCATAGGATGACAAACTCACAAACCACCAAAGCTCATAAACCTTTTAATTCCAAGATCATATCCCAGATAAGATGACAAACCAATTCCCAATCTACTTAGTGATATCAAGGTATTCATAAAAAAAATCTACTAAGTGATATCTATGATGTTCAACTAAGTTATTCCACAAGAAGTTGCTAAACCTAGCTTCAATTTTATTATCCATTGAAGCCGAGATTGTGAAAAGAGTGAAGAAGTAGTTTGGGATACTAGCCAACAAGCTCTTGATCAAAGTCAACCTACCACCTTTTGAGAGAAGAGAGGCTTTCCACGACTTAAGCCTCCTAAAAATCTTCTTAACCATAGTCTCCCAGACCACTTTAGGATTGAATTTTGCATCTAAAGGAAGGTTTAGGTAGGATGGGAAGGTCCTAATTTTACACTTCAAAATCATCAGCAAGTTATCAATATCCCTCACCTCTCCACTTGGAAAATTTCACTTTTCGCTAAATTGATGTTTAAACCCAAAACCGCTTTAATACACCAAAGAAGGCACCTTGACTAACATAATTTCCTCATCCCTGCAATAAAAAAATCATAATGTCATCAGCAACTTGCAAATGAGAGATTGAGCAAACACCATTACTCATCTTAAACCCCTCAATGTAACTGTTTTTCACTTTTTTTATCTTCTTGCTCAGAACCTCAAACACGTTAATGGATAGTTCTAGCTGGAGACCCATTGACTAAGACAATGAAAGACATACTTCTAATGTTAGAAATCATCCAGCCCCTCCATTTCACCTCAAACTCTATCCTAACCAAAATGTAATCTAAGAAATTCCAATTGACATGACCACATGCCTTTTCAAGATCCAATTTGCAAATCACCCCATTTTTCCTTGACTTTCTTTTATCCTCAATGCATTCATTTGTGATAAACACTCCATCCAAGATTTGGTGGCCATTAATAAAAGCACTTTAGGTTTGAGAAATAATGCCTTTCATTATCAATTTTAATCTCTTAGTTAGCATTTTCAAGATTATCCTATACACGTTACTTAGGGGATTAATTGGACTGTAATCTTTAAGATCCTCACTATATTTTTTTTTGGGATCAACGTAGGGAAGGTATTATTTAAATAGCTATAGAATTCCTCATAT
Source organism: Platanus orientalis (assembly GCA_025762735.1). Classification (NCBI taxonomy): domain Eukaryota; kingdom Viridiplantae; phylum Streptophyta; class Magnoliopsida; order Proteales; family Platanaceae; genus Platanus; species Platanus orientalis. The sequence continues at coordinate 2,660 of JAOXJP010228610.1, read as the reverse complement.
TGATAAAATTTCTCGAACAATTTTATGAGATTTCATTTAATAACAATTGGCCAAAAAAAGATTTCATTTAATAACAACCATACATTTTTTGAATAAAAAGATTATAAATCCATCTGGATTAGGCACTTTATCTTCTTTCATAGCTTTAATGACATCCCAAATTTCGTCTTCTTACAACAGCCTTTCCAAACTATCCTTTTCTTGTTCAGAAATACACTCAAAATATGACCTGTCAAGCAGAGGTCTATAGATTTGAATGTTTTTCAAAAGGCGCTCATAAAATCTTTCAATTTTGCTTCTAACTTCCATCGGATTTTGGACCGAAACCCCATCAATCTGCAGCTCTTGGATAGAATTGGAGACCATTCTCATAGAGGCCATTTTATGGAAAAATCCTGTGTTTTGATCATGGTTCAAAATCTCTCGCGAGATGTCTCGGTATTGTAGGGTCACGACACGATATTGCACATGTATTCGAAATAGCAGGAAAAGTCCCACGTCTCGCTCGTCTTGCACATGTCTCGCGATACTTGGGACTTTTTGGACCATTTTTGCCTTAAAAGTGAAGAGAGACGCAAAACAACCTGACTTGTGTCTCGCAACGGAAGAACACCCGTATCGCATAGCTCAAAAAACACCAAAAAACCAATTTTTTTTTGCAGATTCTTGTTATATTTAGCTTTTACAAGCTAAATCTAGGATTCCACTTGAGTCCATTTCGTTTGAGAAACTAGATTTGAGCTAAATCAAAGGATCGAACCTGAAACCCTAAATCTCAACAAAAACTTTGGTAATCTCTTTATTTCTTCTCTAATCCTTGTAAATTTTTTATATGTTATACATTTGTAATAGATCTACACATTCATGAAAAAAAAATAATTTTCGGAAAAAAATATTTATTTATTTATTTGAAAAAATAAAATTCAAAAAATTATATAAAATGAGTATTGTTTGGTCTAATTTTTTTATATGGGATACTACATACCATTTTACACATAATATGTCATTTTGGTAGATATCTGAATTTTTTTTGTATTTATTTAATTATTAAAAAATTAAAAAAATTCCGAAAAATGCCAAAAAATAAGAATGAGAATGCATAATCAATGAATGAGAAGGACATTATTGTTTTAGTTATACATTTGTATCATTGCTTATGTTTTATGGATGTAGATTTATAGCTTTATTTTGTAATGTGTAGTGTTATTTACTTATTTATCAACCTCTAACACTTAATTCTGCACATGCGCGATAACGAGTGTCACAAGGGTACTGATTTCCAACTATTGATACCCAAGTGTGTAATGAAGTATAATGGTTTATAAGTGTTAAACAATGTTTATTATAACATTTCCTAAAATTACATTAAAAAGTTCGAAGGCTTACACAGTTTTTCCATAGATTCCATAGGTGACAACATATGTCATAAGGGTGACAGTTCTCCCAACCATCATAGATAGTTGTTTCATATATTTAATGATTCCCAAGTGTGAATTAGTGATTATTCTATAAAATCCTAAAGTTTCAAATCAAAATTCCTTCATTTGACCTGTTTCTCACTGTCTCTCGGTTTCAGATGCCGTTTCTACGTGAGAAGCTACGAGACACGAGACGTGAGACGTTTCCATCTCTCAGAGCCGTGATAACGAGATTTTGAACCTTGGTTTTGATCACCCTCCTTAAGCCACCAAATGCGAGATCTTTGTTTAAAAAAAAAATTTCCTTTTTGTTGGCCATCAATTAAAAATGATGCAGTCATTGAAGAACAAATGGGACCCACATGTGGCTTGGTGGGGTCCACACGTGGACAGCAAGGAGGAACACCTTACATGGAGCTTATATTGCTGATTGGGAGTCTTTATGAGTGATTTTATGTTTTTATTTAATGTTTTATGATTTATTAGAGGTTAGAACATGAATGTCATTCTGGTTTTTGTTTTTGGGATTTTGAAGCATTACATCTTATATTTAAAATAAGTGTTGGTCAACCACTTTACTAGAGCCAGGTTTTTGGTTGTTTAGTTTATGTTTTTCATTTTTCAGAAAGTCCTTTAAAGAGGTCTAATAGTAAGAGTCTCCTTAGTCTAGGTTTCTAATTTTGGAAACTTGTTATTTTGTTTTATTATTTGGTCTTTAAAAGGAGAGATACTCGACTTGTATGGGATATGAAAGAATAATAAGAGTTTTTTTTTGGAAAGAAGGCTCTCAGCTGCTTTTCTCTAACCCATGAATGGGTTTCTCCATGGTGGAGATTCCATGGAACTCTAGGTAAGGACTTTCTAGAACTGGAATCTTGAGAGGTAGGGCTCTCCTCTTCAAGATCTCTTCATCTACCCTTCTTCTTCTTCTTTTCTTTATTACTAGCTGTTTTCTTTATTCCCTGTAAACATGAACCATCAATAACCAATAAAGATTTATTCTTGATTGGTTTTCTTGAATCCCAAGTCAGGAAACCACCTTTCAGACACGATCCTTGCTGTTTTCCTTTTCTTAAACCCAAGAAAACCCATCTTCCATACTGCCCTGTTAATCTCCCTCAAGAAAACCTAAATCCTAGTGATTTTCTACCCTGCGGCACCCTCAGATCAGTCCTTTGCTGTTTCCTGATCTGCACCTAAAATCCCTGTTACTTTCATTACCTGTAGATGAACCAGAACCCT
>JAOXJP010228609.1:0-11095 GCA_025762735.1 Platanus orientalis | reverse complement strand
TATTATTAATTAAATAATTAATTAATCATGCTTATATTTTATGTGAATGGCTTTGTTAGGACACATATTTCTAACAAAGACGTGGAAGAAGATATGGGAGAGGGTGTTAGGAGATAGAAGAAGAAGAAGGTGGAGAAGTTGAGAGGGTGAGAGAGCCCCACGACTGCATTAGGGGTGCTACAACCATTGAGAGAGAGAGAGAGAGTGGAGCCTAGTGGTGTCACCCTAGGGGAGTAGAGAACCAGCCCATGGTGTCATTTAAAGGTACCTTCGTCTGTCCTTAATCTTTCCATTAGATAGTTGTAGAAATTAGGTGGTACGAGGTTTTTTTTTATTATTAAGAAATAGATTCATTAAAATGGAACAGAAACAAAGATGAAACAGATTCATTGGGGGGTGAATCAAGCTTCAAACCATAGTTTTGAGGAAGCTTGGCACAAGGTGGGAAGCCAATTTCATTTCGTTTCCCAAAGTAGTGGGAAGTGCTCTTACCATGTTTGGGAAGCACATTGAAGGAATTGGGGAAGCAAGTAGAAGTTATTTAGGAAAGTGAGTGGAAGCCTCTAGAGAAGTGACTAGAAAGTATTAGACAATCGACTAGGAAGCTATCTAAGAAACAAGATTGTATTTTATTCAATGTAAATCCTATGCTATTAGCATTGAATAAAATATTGACTATGAGATTTAGTTTTGATTTTGTAGAAAAAGATTTAATATTGATTTTATGGTTTATATTATTTTATTCGAATCCAATGAAAATGATTCAAATTAGATGGTTTTTTATGTCTGACTCTAAGATGCTTAGTTTTATTTTATTTGTGTGTGTGTGTGACTCTAAGATGCCTAGTTATCTACAAATAATCTTATGTAAGTTAAATCTAAGTTATGGCTGGATGTACTGATAACAAGTGGTTTACATATTGATTTATATGTCATGATTCTTTATTACTTTGCATAATATAGTTCTTAGGTTTCATATTTTATTGAGCTTGTTCACTTTATTGTATTGTTATTTATTTTCAATTAGTAAAGGCCTGTTTGGCAGCCAACTGTAATGTAATCATTTCATTTCAAATTTCCAAGGAATTTTTAGCCATAAAGTGATGGTTCAAAATGAACTCATTCAGATTTATACCGATTTGTTAACTAAAATTATAAATGAAGTCATCTTAGGTTTTTTATAAAATGAAATGATATATGTTATCAAGCATAAATTTAAATGAGTTCATTATGAACCAACATCTTCTAACTACAAATACTTTGGAAAATTGAAATGAAATTATTACATTACAGGTGGCTTCCAAACAGGGCCTAAATATGAATCTAGGTATATCTGCTCCGGTCAGTCTTTTTACAATCCTATCTCAAGTATATCGGTGAGGCTTTTCTATGCTCAGCGTAGGAAAATGCCTAAGTCAAAGGGTGGCCACATCAATGTCAGAAGAGATTTACACAAGCCCCCAAAAAGTGAAAATCACTTTCGACATTGATGTTTCTGTCCACTTGACTATAGGAGGACACGGGCAGAGGTTAGGGGTCAGCATATAAAATCCTCACCGCAAGTAAATACACAAGGGTTAAAGGAAGGTATCACAGTAACTAAAAAAATAGATAAATATAATGTGTGTTTACCAAGATATCTTTCATCAAGCATCATGTTCCAACTGTCACATAAGTACAGATCCAACAGATGACATGAGGCAATGGGTGTTTTGATAAATGTATAAGACACTTCTCTATTGTCTATTTACTGTAACACCCTAATTTAACCCCCTATGCATTTATCAACACATGACATGAGACAATGGTGTCCCTTGTTGGATTTAACAGCCGTGATTTCTTTTTTGTTTTTATCGGTTGATAACGGCCGTGATATTTCTCTAACTCTCCAAGTATAATTGGAGAGATATCACTCTAGCACCAGCCAATGTGTGAGACAATACATCGCAAAGGGTATCTCAGTAAAAACATAAAAGATCAAAGAAGAGAGTTAAAATAATTATACGATAAATAATTAAATTTGCATTTATACCCTTTAGCAAGCATTTATGATGTAAAGATATTGTCGCGCTATTCCGCAAAGAAAAAGATACTGTCCCGATATCTCCCTGTCTTAAGATAGGTTGGTACTCTAATGGATAAACCTGAGCATTATCTATTTATTGAAAAGCCCATCCTTTCCCAATTTGTATTTGATCGAATGCGGTTGCTTTCAAGGTCTTATTCTATCTGTCATTCCGTAAGTATCCCTATGCTTACGATTATCCGAAAAAAAAATATATATGTATAATATATATATATCCCAATGCTAATGGTATCATCCCTCCACGGTGAAGGCCATGGTAAATTGTATAGGTTTACGGTCTGTTCTTAATAGAACCCAAGGGATTCTACCATTAATAATCAGAAAAATTACAAGAAAAAAAGAGAAAAAAAGAAATGATCTCTACGAGGGGATCAGACTTCCTTAGATTGCTCGATCAATTCTATATTTCTTGATATTCTACTATACAACATCTACATTTATTTATAGGGTAGATTATGCCTATTATGAAAAAAGCTAAATTGAGGAACAAAATCAAGCATAATTGCATAGTTGGCAGAATAGAGAGAAATCAGGAGAACATATTCGGGAATCCTAACATTCCCTTGCTTTTAAAACCACCTTGTCCTCAGGGTTGAAAACTAAAGAAGTCAAGAAACTGCTTTTAATAGTCTCGTAAGGCTCCTATGTGGCATCTTCTCGTGGCAAGTGGGCCCACCGAATGAGAACCTATGTGGCATCCTGATTATTACACTTAACAATCCAATGATCTAAAATGGCAACGGGTTAAGCACAGACTTCTATAGTAGAGGTAATATCAGGCAATTGTTGTTAAGGGAAGATTTGCTCGCCCAATTTCTTTTTTCAGACATGAAACATAGAAGACTGGATGGATCATAGAGTCAGGTAGAAAGTCAAGACAATAAGCAACATGCCCAATGCGTTCCAGCACCTTATACGGATCATAGAATCGTGCTGAGAGCTTCATGGATGACCGCACATTGATCAATAGTTAGTGGTAAGGTTATAGACGGAGAAAAAACCAATCACCAACATCAAATTCGCGTTCACTTCTATGCTTATCAGCTTGTTGTTTCATTTGAGCCTGCATGACAGTAAGATTGTCTTTGAGAACCCGCAAAACCTGAGTGTGATCATAGAGAGCACAATCTATTTCATCTACCGTTAATGAGCATGTAGTGTAAGTGGAGAGTATAGGTGGGACTTAACTGTATACCACTTTAAACGGAGTCATTTTGATAGCTGAATGATAAGCAGTATTATACCATAATTCTACCTGTGGATACCATCACACCCACTCCTTGGGCTTATCTCCAATGAAACCTCACAAGTAGTTATCCAAACATCGATTACCTATTTTTGTTTGCTCATTTGTCTATGGGTGATAAGAAGTGTTCATCTTCAACTTGGTGTCCTACAAAGAATAAAATCTTTTTCTATAAATTAAAAGTGAAAATCTTATCTAGATCACTTATTATCGATTGAGGAATGCCATGCAATTTGACAATATTTTCCATAAAGATTTACCCAATAGTTGATGTTGTGTACGAATGAGCAACTACATAAACGTTAGCATACTTCATGAGACAATCCACCACAACAAGGATAGTGGTTTTACTACATGAAGGAGGTAAACCCTCAACAAAGTCCATTGATACATTTGTCCAAACTTTTGTAGAGATTGGTAAGGGTTGCAGGAGGGCTCGCTACTATCTCACCTTTCTATCATTTACAAACTTCACATTCAATCACAAATTGCTTGATGTATTTCTTCATTCCCTTCCAATAGAACATTCAGGATATACACTTGTAGGTACAAAGGAAGTCAGAATGTCCTACACTAGGGGCTACATGTTATTCCTACAAACAGTAATTTTGTGAGTAGAATTAGCTGCCTAGATGATCCTTCCATTGTAGCATGGATGATCCACAACCCACGAGTGATGCGGGATTGAGAAGGGATCTTGTTCCAACATTCTAACAATCTTCTGGAGTTCATAATTATTTTGTTGCTCTTACTTAATAAGATCAAAAGTTGGTCAAGTTGGTGTGGAATGGTATGGATTTCTACATGCTCGAGAATGCATGACAGTGTCGGCCACCAAGTTCTCGACCCCTTTCTTGTATATAATTTCATAGTTGTACCCCAGCAATTTGGTCACCCACTTCTATTGTTCCATGGTAGAAATCCTTTGTTCCAATAGGTACTTCAAGCTTCGATGATCAGTTCGCATTTGGATTTTTCGGCTAATTAAGTACGGTTTCTATTTGGTGTCAGAATGAATGACATAAAACATTTCATTGTCATATACCAATAGGTTGAGGTGTGATGGCGACAATGCTTTATTAAAAGCTAGTGGTTGACCATCTTGCATAAGTACTACCCATATGTCCACCCCTGAGGCATCACTCTCACTAACGAAAGTTTTATTGAAATCAGGTAGGGCAAGCACTGGTGTGTTTGTCATAGCTTGTTTGAGCTAAACAAAGGCTTCTCCTGCAAGTTCATTCCACCGTAAAACATCTTTTTGAAAAAGTTTGTTAAAGGGGTGTTTATCTTGCCATAATCCCATATGAACTTATGGTAGTAGCCCATTAAACCCAAAAATCCACGTAATGCCTTAATCGTCTTTGGAACTGGCCAATTCACCAGTACCTAAATCTTAAAAGGATCTGCTACTACACCATCTTCTGACACAATGTGACCTAGGTACTCCACTTCAGATCTTGCAAAACTACACTTGGAATTCTTTACAAAAAGGGAATGCTCTCGAAGGGAATTCTTTACAAAGAGGGAATGCTCTCGAAGTAAAGTAAAGATAGTTCGTAAATGATATAAATGATCTTCACGAGATGAGCTATAAATGAATATGTCATCAAAGATGATTAAAATGAAATTACATAAATAAGGCTGGAATATGTCATTCATCAGACTTTGGAAAGTTGATGGTGTGTTGGTCAACCCAAAAGGCATCACCAAAAACTCGTAACGGCTGTCATGAGTTTGGAAAGCTATCTTTTGCACATCCTCCTCATGGGCTCGAACTTGATGGTAGCCAGAGCGAAGATCCAACTTGGAGAAATGTTGTGCTCCACCCACTTCATCAAGTAACTCATCTATTACAGGAATGGGATATTTGTCTTTGACAATAATACCATTTAAGGCTTTACAATCCACACAAATTCGCTAAGATCCATTTTTTCTGCACCAATAAGTTAGGTGAAGAATAGGGATGACAGTAAGTCTGATGATACCAGTATCTCGCATTTCTTGCACAATCCTTTCGATCTTCGTCTTCTAAATGTGAGGGTGTATCGGTATGGCCACACATTGGTCAGTGTGCTTCTTGGCAAGAGAGGAATATAGTGATCTTGTGACCTTAGTAGCCCCCTTTGGTTCAAAAAAAGATATCAAAGAATTTTGATAATAATGGTTCTAATGCCAAAGTTATTTCGTCTAACGCCAACTCCTCCCTCCTTAATTGTAATAAGTACCCCTGACGACTCTACTTTAAAATCCACTCCATTCGGTAGCTACTAATAGTAGTGACATCATTTCCTTATTTTCCTCAGAATGTCACTTTCCTCCCCTTCAACGTAAACTTCATGGTTAACTTGAAGAAATTCCATAGCACATCATCCAAGGTTTCCAACCATTCTATACCCAAGATAACCTCATAATCGCCAAGTGGTAACAGAAAGAGATCAACTCGCAACTCTTGGTCCTGCACTAGAAGTTTTGTGTTTCAGGCACTTACCTTGGCAAGTCAAAGCTCTTCTGTCAACTAGTTTTACTTCAAATTGCTTACAATAGTCTATAGGGATTGAGAGTCTTTTGGAAATACCCTCATCTAAAGAATTATTGGTGCTACCTGAGTCAATCAATATTGTAACTAGATGATGTTTGAGAAAGTCACTGACTCTCATTGCTTGTTGGTTCGAATAACCAACCAATTAGGCATGTATAGTGTATGCCACCTCATCTTCATTACCATCATCTCCCTCTTCTTCTAAATCAGACTCTTCACTATCCATTTTTGGATCCGTTTTCTTTGCCACTGGTTCGATCACCAAAAGTCATCCTTGTTGGCATTTTTGTCCTCAATGCCACTTCTCATCACAGTGCCAACATAACCCTTCTTTCTAGTATTCATCAAGTTCTTCCTAGGTTAACCGAGCTATTTTTCTTATCAGGGTAGAAGAACCACTTCCGCCAGTGGTTGGTCTAGTTGACGTATTGGCAATCCGGCTAGTTTCTTCATTAACCCTCTCTTCTTGCACCCTTGCAAACGAAAATGCAGTTATCATGATTTGCGGTTGAGAATCCTTGACTTGTCTTATGATTTTTGGTCAAAGGCCCTTTATAAAGGTGCCTATTAAATGTCTCTCAAACCAATCGCGAGCGCGATTGAATAGACGCTCAAATTGGCTCTAATATTCGCTGACTGAAGAGGTTTACCATATCGTTGCTAGTTCACCATTGACGTTCTCAAATGCGGAAGGACTAAACCAGATGAGGAGCCCCTTTGTAAACTCTACCCAAGTGGGTATTCCATGGTATGCTTCAAACCAGTCATACCACTAGACTGCTTCACCTTTGAGATTAATCACTTCGATTTTCACCTTAGATGCTTATGGTGTCCAGTGAAAGTGGAGAAATCGTTTTGTCCCTTGATACCCAACCAGATTGATCATCATTATCCCACCAACGAATGTCCATCTTCATGTACAGGAAACCACGATCCTGATCTCCATAAGAACGCATTTCAAGTGGAGTTCAAGATGCAACTGATCCAACACTTCGCTAATACTCCCTTTGTCGAGAGCTTGAGTGATGGAGTCATTAATGAGTTTTCGCAACTACTCCACAACCTTCGAATCAAACCTCATCTCACATGGAGTATCTTCCTAGTGCTAAGAATTTTCATTAGAGGCTATGCCGTATGCTACTAAATCAAAAATACCTAACTCCCTTTTCTTGTTATGTGTGTTGGGCATATAATTTTTTTTGGCTTGGGATGATTGTAACTAAATTAAACTAAGATAATGCAACTCCTAAACCAAAATAAATATAACCTTACACTATAAAGGAAGCGACAATTGAGCACTCCCCTTCTTCTCTAAATACACAGATCTGTTACATATGGCTCACGACACCCACCTACAGCAACAGCACACGAGCAACAACAAAAAGAAAAACACCAAACGCACTGCACAACACGAACGGTCTTAGTTCTAATACCAGATGATAGAACATAAGGTATTATACTGTTAATCATTATAAAATTTTTGAGAAAATAAAAGAAAGAGAGAGAGATGATATCTTCGAGGGGGTTGGGCCTCCTTAGATTGCTCAAGCAATTCTATATTTGTTGATGCTCTGCCATACAACATCTACATTTATTTATAGGGGCAGATCAACCCCAATGTGGAAAAGCTAAATAGGGGAATAAAATCAAGTGTAATTGCATAGTTGGCAAAATAATGAGAAATTAGGAGAAAATATTCGAGAATCCTAACAACTGTCTACATGGCTATCAAGTGGGGCCTAAGTAACCCTACCAAAATAATAATAACAATAATAATAATAATAATAATTTATGTTTACTATCTCTTTCATATTCCCTTGCTCTCATTTTCAAAAGATTGTGTGCCCCCTTAATCCCTCACCATGTCAAATCTTTCTTAAGTCAAAAAATCAATTTAGTTAATTTTGTAGGGCTGTCAATTTGGCCGAGCCGAGGTTTGCCTGAACTCAGTCCGAGCCCAAACTTGGCCTAAGGTAGTTAGCCCTAACTCAACCTGTTTTAAAATCATGGGCTTTGGGCTGGCCCGAACTTAAAGCTCTTTTTAAAAAAAAAGATTCTTAAGTTCATTTAAAAATTTGGGCTAAAAATGGCTATTTTATTATCTCTAATACTTTGAAAATATGCCTAATTAGTTAAATTTGGGCTTATAATGGGCCTAAAACTATCATATATCTATTGGGCTAAGCTATACCAATTTTAGGCCAGGTCGGGCCAAGCCATATTTTTTATACATATTTCGGGCGGCCGGGCCAGGCTATTTTTACTTACTACTTTGGGTTGGGCTAGGCTGAATTCAGGTTGAAATTGAGTCTGCCTGTACTTAGCCCAAATAAAACCTCGGGTCTGGAATTTGGGCCTAAACTTAGCCCATCCCGACTATTTTTCAGGCTAGACATGTTGGGCTTCGGGTCAACCCGACCCAATTGACACCCTTACAATTTTGTAACCATCTAACTTGTAGTTTATTTTTTATGTATTTATTTAATTCTTTTTCTTACCAATTTTTTAAATATTTACTTCTTTTTTTTAACCGTCCAGTGAAAAAAAGCTACATTACACTGTTGTGACAACTTAACCAAACTGGTTTTGTTATAGGCAATCTTTAAGATGTAACTTGGCCAATGATGATGGATCCAAATCATCTTTACATGTGACACGTGTTCTACAAAGGGTGCCAAATTCGTTGCATCAATCAATAACCATATGAGATGAAGGGCGTATAAACCAAAAGTTTAAGGGGTTGCTTGGTTCAGATTATAGAATCTAACTTTGGGCCATAATTAATTACAGGTCATATTAGAGGCGTTTGGTTTGGATTCTAGAATCCAATTATACATAAGCAGAATTCGAATTAGGGCAAAATTAGAATCACCCTTCAGACTAATTCTCTAATTCTGTGTTATGACAGAACAAACAAAAAATAAAAAGAGTTTACCCAAATCAACTTTGTTACTCTTTTTTGCCTACAATGCTAACGACAAAACATGTCACGACCCCAAATTCATGGCTTCATTGGGGTACAAACTTGGATCGTTACCCACTAATCCTTATTTTCTCACTATAAATTTTGTCCTTTTGATCATCTATATCAATGAACGTATCATGAATCTACATCTCCATGATATTAACATCTACAAGGTGGAATAAAATTAAATGTTGATTGTGCATTCACAAAGTGTAGTGGAAAATAAACGCTCTAACATTCTAACCAACTATATTTTCAATCACCATAAGGTGTCCAAACTCTTAATAACCGACCTTTAAAATAAGGACTATGAATCATATATTTTGAACATCAGAATTAAACTAATTGAGTACCAAATAGGAAAAACATAATCTAAAATCAATGGTGAAATGGAACAAAGAATGGCATCCACAAGTATGCCTTTCTCTAACATTAGCTCATACCGTAAGAACCTATTCGCCATAACTCAAGCTGAAAAACAATATAGAAGAGTAAATCCATGGCTCGTAAGTAGGTATGTAAAACCTACAACTGAAACGCACAAGTTGAGTATGAGCTTTTCAGTACGAAATACTTTATATACTTTCATATAGAATACAAGACAAATTTCAGTATTTAGACATGTACAAGTTTATATTCATCATCTACTAAGAATTACAATATGTATACCTTTTATTCTCATGGTTCATCACGTGAGATCTACTACATAAAAATATGCATTATTCTACCAATACCAAACATTAATCATTCATTTAATGAAAAAGTCTAAATTGTCTATTTCCTATCAAGTATTCATTATTCTTTGCATGACAAGGTATATCAAACATTGCATGGTAATCTTTCACTAACTAGTATATGGCAAAGATGTTTAACTCATTCCATAATAAACATTTACTATCTTTTTTCATACACAACTTAGTCATTCCTAATCATGATTATGCATACATGGTCCATCTCATGGTAAACATGTATAACATCTTATTTGGTTAACAATGTATCAATTTAGTTGTATGATAAAACATATAATATTCAACTTCCATATTAGACAAGTACATTGTCATTTTTATGTTTTTTACATTCTTTGGTTCTTTTCATAGCTAAACACGTATATCATCACTTATCTTTCATCACTCGAAATCTTTTATTTTGTCATTCCCACTTGCATTTTCAATTTATTTTATCCAATTATCAGTTGTCGTTCAATAGTTGTTCTTTGCTTTAGTTCATTGATCACGCATTCTTAGTCACTTATTTTTTACATTTCTTTTCTTTTCATTTGTCAGTACTTACATGTCAAGCTTCATTCTTTATTTATCACTTATTATGTTTTATCTATCATTTATCAAATATCATTTGTCACTTATCGATATTCATCATCGTTCTTTCAATATTCATATCACTTTCTCAATGTCCACTTATCACTTACTATGGTTCAATTGGAACATTTCACTTTTTATCCATTACTTATCAACATATCATATTTCCAATGGTGGAGCCTTTGGCATATTGAATTATTTCCTAATGGTAAGAACCTTTATAAACACTTATTCTTTTCAAACATAATATATGACTTTTTCACTTCTCTTAAAAATTATGTATTTTCAATTATTCTCTTGACATTCTATTTTTCTTACTTAGTTTATGAATTTGTTTTCTCTTTTGTAACTAATGTATTTTCATTTCTTTTTTTGATATTCATTATTCGTACATAACTTATGAACTTTTTTTTTCTTCTTACCATAATTTCGTTTCTCCGATTGTGGAATTTTTTAAATTGTTTATACTTTAGCGCATTGTATTATATCCCAAATGGTAGGGCCTTTGACACATTGTATTATATCCCTAATGTCAAGACTTTTGACACATTGTATTTAATCTCCAATGGTAAGACTTTTAGTACATTGTATTATATCCCCAATGACAAAACCTTTAGCACATTGTATTATATCCCTCAATGACATGACTTTTTATTATCTTTACACTCATCTTTATCAATTTTTTAAATCTTTTTTTTACCATTCTTGTTCATTATCCATTTCATTCATTGTTAGTTCATGGTCATCGCTTAACTCTCAATGGCGGGATCTTATTTTATATTATCATTTTGTGATACATTCTTTAATCATGATACAAAAGACATATTATTAAATGATATATTTACTAACATAATAATAGAAAAATATTTCATTATGAGATGTATCCACTAACAACATTTTAAGAGACATCCAATTTTATGCAATACACTATCTAGTATGA
>JAOXJP010228608.1:0-25080 GCA_025762735.1 Platanus orientalis | reverse complement strand
GCTGCGTACATCTTGCCCTCCCTAGACCCCGCGTTAGCGGGAGCCTCGTGCACTGGGCCGCCCTTTTTTTTTTTTTTGATTATCTTTAACTTTACTATGCATGATACGTACAATACGCCTATGTTACACTATAGTATCTTTGTCACTTATGACTTATGAGGGGCAGTTTTGTCACTAGTATTTTATTAATAATATGCATGCAAGATGTATTGGGGAAAAATCATATATTTTTTTTTATCAGTTCTACTTATCTATTTTGATAAGAAAGTGCTCGTAGTTCAGTTCGGTAGAACATGGGTCTCCAAAACCTGATGTTGTAGGTTCAAATCCTACAGAGCAATTAGATGGCTGGTCATTTGAATAAGGAAGCACGATTTCTCTTTCTTTTTCTACACCCCATCTTCCTTTCTCCTTTTCCCTCTCTGCTCTTTTCTTCTTAACTTAAACTAGTGACAAAATATATCATTTTTTTGGATTAGAGAAAGGTTTGTAGTCCCATGGGAGGGGGGAGTCTTTAACTCTCAAGTGTTATGAACAAATCCCTACTCATTAAGTGGTTATTGAGGACTGGAGTTGACTATGATAGCTAGTGGAGAAGAGTCGTTCAAGTAAGTATAGAAGCAGGAATTTTAGTTGGGCCAACAATAAAGTTTTTACTTTTAAGTAGTTATGGGGCGAGTTTATGGAAAGTTGGGAGAGGGGAAGGGGTGAAGGTTTTGGGAAGTTATTTGGTGTATGGTGTTCCTCATTTTATATTTCTAGAACTCCACACTTTGGTAGAGTTTGATGAGTTTTGGTGAATAGTTGCCTTAGAGAGTAGTGAATGTGATAATGTGGACATTGAAGTTCAAAAGGAAGTTGAATGATTGGGAGGTAGATTCTCTAGCCAGTCTATTTGCTCAGTTAGAAGAAGAATCAATGTTGTTTTAGTAGGAAGATAGGTAAAGTTGATTGCATATCTCCAAATATGATGATTGCAGCTAGTTGATATATATTTTAACTCCTCCGGTGATGGAGAAATATCACACTGCAAATGAAAAGCATCCACATGCTATAGTTATGACAATCTACTCCCTTGATTCAATCCCTGTTATGAACCTTTACAGGGGTCTTCAACACATTAAGCTTAATTCAAAGTACTGATATATACTTTACTGTATGCATGTCCGCTGACAGAGGTTCTGATGCAGGATAGCGTCAGAAAGCTGTGCTGTGATTCTTGCATCTAATGGGCCCATGTTTGGACTCGAATAGTCCAAATCAGAAGTGAACACCAAATGTGTAGAGTTGATGATCCTAAGCCACCAAATAGAAATCTCAAAAATATTGGTCAGCTGGACAGTCACTTGTGCACACTGGAAACTCTACCAAGAGTTATCAGATGGATTTGAATTTTTGCATGTTACTAACTTCTTCTCAAAATGTCAGTTGAATCGGAGAAGTGTAGGTCCCTTAAATAGACGAACTCAGGTACTGGTTCAGAAAATAAACACTGCAGAATTCCGAACTCAATAAACCATGAACAGAATCCATACAATTGACTCAGAATGAAAGGGAAAAAATCAGATTCAATAATGTAGAAAAACCCAGATTAGAATTTAAAGAATTCCGCCACAGAACTCTGAAATATTAAACAAACCCCAAAAACTCACAATAGATTCTGGAATAGCACTTATCTTGTAGCACTTGAAGGCTGGGACTTGAGCAATCAATAACAGCAGCAGCAGAAACTTATGGCCAGCAAGTCAATTGTTGATGTTGTTGGTCAGACATATAAAGAAGAAAAGGAGAATAAGAAGCAACAGTAACATAGGTTGGAACCTACCCAAAATACTCCAATTCCCACACCTATATTAGGAGCAAGGAAAAGACAGATTTACTCAAAGAAAACTTTTCTCAATTCTATATTTTCTAACAAGAAACGTAGGGTATAAACCCCTTTATATAGAGTACAATTTTTTCTACTTTAGAAATTCTCTTGTTTAGGATTGACATAACTTAAATCTTGCCAAAATATAAATAGAATCTTCCTACTCCTAAATACTATTTAAATTTTGGCTGAAGACTTCTAAAAACTTTTCTAAATATTAAAGTCTTAAATAAAGCTAATGTATTCTCATACTTTCGGGAGAGCATTGCCTCTCTTTAAATGAATGGAATAGAGACACTAGCAAATCTGCCAGTTTTATTCTCTTAAACAAACACCTAAAAGCCTCTTTAATCCACCTATCACAAAACGCAATTGGAAAAAATTCTATTCTACCCTTGACTCCTATAAAACAAAATGTAACATGGACCAAATCTTTTATTAGCATAACAATTCCATCTCACTCTTCTTGAATTGTGAGAAATTTGAACCAGTTGATGAAGCTTCTTCATAATTGCCTCGGGTGGAAAAGAATTCACCCATGAATCTGAAGCGAAGGTTGCTGAATCAATGGTTTTGTTTGGCTACACTACCTGAAATCTTAACCTTTTCTGGACTTGTTCTCAGTAATATGTGTAATGGCTGCAAAAGGAAAGTAATAGAATTCTCAAATTGTCGAATTGTGATGGAGTTGTTGACTGCATCGTATAGAACCTTGTTTGAGAATTTCCATGGACAACCAAGTAGAAGATCACAAGAATCAAATCGACTAACATAGCAAAGTGCAGTGTCATGGAAGTTGGCAATACAGAATATCACACAAACTAGCTCGTCAAGTTATTCCCTGCAATTGGAAGTAAAGGAGGCAATAGTGATTGGGTTGTCCACCCCTACTCCATTGTATTGTAGTAGCCGCATCATTCTGTGAAAAAAGAGATTAAGAGTAGATCCATTATCAACAACGATGTGAGTATCAATTTTCTATCCTTTGCCATAAAGCTGTCCAAAATGAAGCTGAACCATCACATCTACTCATCCATTATCATCATTTTTTTAATAATAAAAAATTCATTAAAACGGCGGAGGGGGTGGAAAGAAGTTCCCAAAAAATGTACAAACCAGTCTAATATATGAAAAGAAAATCTTCTTAAAATCCATTAAAAAAAAGTTTGCAAGAACCTTTATTATTCTCCCTCCCTCCCCATAGTAGACTAGTAGAGTTCCAATTCCTTAACAACCCTCCATTTCCCCTATTTTCTTATCCCTTACATTACAACGCCAAAAATGTCACTCTCTTTGGCTCTCCTATGGATTCTAGAAGA
The DNA here is from genome assembly GCA_025762735.1 of Platanus orientalis. Lineage (NCBI taxonomy): Eukaryota > Viridiplantae > Streptophyta > Magnoliopsida > Proteales > Platanaceae > Platanus > Platanus orientalis. The sequence continues at coordinate 21,891 of JAOXJP010228608.1, read as the reverse complement.
TGGCTCTGAGTGGTCACTGAAAATTCTGTTGTGCTCCAACCATAACAGCTACTGAACCCAGCCTCCAAATTCTCCTCCCTATAACAGTAAGGGCTCCTGTCCTCCTCCATACATCAAGGTTGTCAGATCCAGAGGGATGATCCATGACATCTCAAATCATTCACTAACCTTGACCATACCTCCCACGCAATGGGGCAATGGAGCAGCAAATGGATGGATTCCCCACTTTTATACTAAGCAGGCATATGTTTGTTAGGTACCTTCCTCTTTCTCTCAAGGTTTCCAATGTTGAAATCTTATCCAAGACTGCTGTCCAAAGAAAGAACTGCACCTTTGTGGGTATTTGATTGTACCAGATTTCTTCCAAGGATTACTCCTATGACAAGAAGGTTCAATATAAGCATAGTTTGACTTTACTGAAGACGCCATTTTGGTTGGGCCCTTAAAGTCTTCTATCTTGTTTTGCTGTGATCTCACTGGACTCCAACCTTTCTAGGAAGTGGGCAATCAATGGGACCTCCCAATCAAACAGTTGTCTCCTCAAAGTAGGTTGCCATGCTGTTCTCTTTTGAGTTCTAATCATGTAGTCCACCACCTTTGCTTGTGGATCTGCTGTTAGAGCATAGATCTCAGGGAAAGCCACTTTCAAAGCTGAGTCTCTTAACCATTTATCGTCCCAAAAGTTCGTCTTCCTCTTGTCACCTATCATCACCCATCCAAGATCTCTATGTACTACATGTTCTCCACATTATTCTTACACACCACAAGATTCCTGACTGCAGCCTTGAATCAATTACTTCATTTGCATAGAGAACACTGTCTAAAACCAATTTTCCTTTAATAAAAGCACTCAGAGATTCTGAAATGATGCACATGATTATCTTCTTGAACCTTGTGGCTAGGATTTGGAGACAAGGTTATATATGCTTCCTACATAGCTGATTGGTCTAAATCCTTAATATCAATAGCTCCTTTCTTCTTTGGAATTAGGGTGATGAAAGTAGAATTTCTGCCCTTGTCTAAAAACCCCTTCGGTAAAAATCTGTGGCCACTGCTACAGTATCCCTGTTGAACACCCCCAACAAAACTTGTAGAATTTCATGGAGAAGCCATCTGGGCCTGACACTTTGTTATTTGCTGAATCCCAAATGGCTTTTAATTTTTAATTTTTTTTCTCTCTCTATAGGCCTTTCCAACCAATCTCTATGCTTCTCAAGATAACATTTTGAAAGGCTCCCCTTTCAAGCCTAGACAAAAAGCCCTCCCTTTTGTGTAGAGGTCCTTATAATATTCCACCACTTGCTTTAATCAACTCCATATTCACTTCCTTCTCATTTCTAATACGAAGTTTGGAGATGTTATTTATGTGCCTGCAATTTGCCATGTGATGGAAGAACTTGATGTTGGAGTCCCCTTCTTTCAGCCATTGAACTTTTGCTTTATATTTCCATTTGATGTCCTTCGTGGCTAACACTTTTAAGTCACTCTTCCTTTTAATGCCACATTTTCCTAGAGTTCTTCCAACAAACTCCTCTTCCTTAACCCATTTAGTAATGGCCTCAAGGTTATTCTCCTTTTTCTGTTCTATTTTTCTTGCTTCATTTTCATTCCATTCCTTCAATTTTTCTTTGAGGAGCTTCAAGTTAGCTTTGAATCTGCTCCCTGGCCTATTTGCAACTAGGAAAGAGTTTTACCACCCTTTCACCGATGGAATCCTGGCTGTAACAACCACATAATTTCAAACTTTAATAGCCTCAACCTTGAAAATCCATTCCCTCCGTTTAGAAGGAAGGAGAGGCAGGTGATCTGAGGTGGGCAGAGCATCCACTGAAAGTCTGAAACTGGCTGGAAGTGATTGTCACTCTCTAGTAAAACCATAAACTGGTCAGTTCTGCTCATTCTTGGATTTCTTTGCATGTTTGACCATGCAAATCTGGCACCATTGAGTGGTAAATCTTGAAGATCAAACCTGTTGAGAAAGCTACAGAACTTTTTCATCCCCATGGTTCTTTTATTTCCATGTCTCCTTCAAATTTCGCTACATTGAAGTTCCCCCCATGCACCAAGGTTCCTCCCAACTGCTTTTGATAGTTTCAAGCTCCTCCAAAAGATTTCTAAATGAATATGAACTTGAAGGCTCATAACTCCTTGGAGAATCCATAAGTAGTCATCACGCGTCATACAGCATTTCAAATGCACCAAGAATCTGCCTATGATGGAATCTGCTATTTCAACCTTATTCCTGTCCCAAGACTTCCAGCGGATTAGAATGCCCCGGCCGCAAAAGCTACTCAATCAACTTGATCAGATCCACAGAACTCTGGCACCAGAAAATTGTTCACTGAGTTTCAGCTAAGTTTCTTGCAGTATGATTACATCCACTTCTTTCTTTTGAACAAACTCTTTCACCATCAGTCTTTTCTCCCACCCTCCAAGATCCCTCACATTCGAAGACAGAATCTAGATCTTCATTTTATAATTTTGGCTGCCCCGCTGTTCTTCCTAGCTGCACTGCTCTCCAGCCCCTTCACTTTTTTTTTTCTTTCTCATAATTCATACTGCATTTTAGGCTTTGAATCTCCCTGTGTTCCTTCTTGAGGCACCCAGGAAATAAGTTTTTCTTTTGGAAATCCCCTTCTCCCCATGTGAGAGTATGTAAGCGGAAAAGATTATTAGAACTTAAAAGTATGTGATTTGTTATTCTAGTACTGAATGTGACCCAAAATACCCAGAATCATTATGATTCCCGCCTCTGTAATGTTTACACCAGAAATTTAAGGTTTCCAACACTGAAATTAATAAAAGTAGTTGGAGGTTGATTTATACCGTTTCATTGACATGTTCTTAGAGAAACATTTAGTGAGCCTAGGTCTTTTAGGTGGTGTTTATTGGTTTACATTCTTTTGTAGTGTTAAAGTGTTGAGAAATTCTTACTTTTGATGTTGTCTCTTGCTGTATGATTGAATTTTATTAAGTTCTAATATGACATTTTAAGGGCTTTATACTCATGCTGTCATGCATGAATTTCTGAGTTTCCAGTTGATTCTGTGGCTTTTTATTTAGTAATATGAATGGTTATGAAATTTTGTACAATGCTATTTCAGATGGGATCAGGCCTTCTGATGTGGGTCTCGAACAGGAGGCACAGTTGGTACGTGGATGGAAGGGCTCTACACATGGTATAAATGGAAAGAAAGGACGTAATGGGCAGTACCTGCCGCCAATCAAATACCTGCATTTACATGAGTGTGATAGCTTCTCTGTAAGCTCTTGAAAATTACTATGTAGGACTAGGTTTTTGGTTTTTGATAGTTGCAATTGGTTTCAGTAGAGTGAAATGTACTTGATTTGCTGGAAATTCAAAAGTTGGATTGATGTTTTCAAGGGTTCATGATATATTTATTTATTATTATTGTTTTACAGATTGGAATATTCTGCATGCCAGCATCATCTATCATACCCCTTCATAATCATCCTAGAATGACTGTGTTGAGCAAGCTTCTGTATGGTTCTTTATACGTCAAATCATATGATTGGCTTGATTTACCTGGTCCTGCTGAGCCATCACAAGGTGCGCTCCTCTGTCTACAAAAGCATTGATTGCTGAAGTTACTAAACTATTGGTGCTTGGAAATGGCTTTTAAAATTATTCACATGTCCTGCACAAACTGATGCCCTTTTAAAAAAAATTCATATCATTCCGATAAGGTTGGAAGTAGTTGCTTTTGTAAGGGAAACTATTTCCCTGTATGATGCTAACCCTACCCCCTATAATGGATGGTAATTTTCTCTTATGTTCCCTCAGAATCTTCAGAGAAATTTCATATTTTCAGTTCTATTTAAATGTTGTTCCTTCCAAATGCAAATAATCTTATAGTAAGACTAAGAGAAATACTACTTATATGGTGTCAAAATCTAGAAGCAACTTGACATTTGGAATCTAAAATCTGGGTAACTGATGCACATATCTTTCATTCTTTTCCTTTCTTATCTTCCACCCTTCAACAAGACTCACTCTGCAACATTGTGTCTCTGAAGGCGATGGGCAATTCTGACACGTTGTATCTCTAAAAACAAACAGCGACAATGACAGATCAACACGAGCATTGGAGGGAAGGGTCGTTCATATTTCCCCCCTTTATCTTTTCTTCTTCTTCTTCTTTTTTTTTTTTTTCTACCTCAATCTCTCATCTTCTATCATCTTAAAAGTTAAAACAAGGTTACTTTGAGAGTGGTGGCGACAGAGAGTTGACAGAAAAATGATGGTGATTGCGACATATAGAAGACCAACAACAAAAGAAGGGTCTTCTTGTCATGAAAAATAAGTTAAAAAACAAAATCATAGAGGAGAGAAATATTTGCCTTTAAAACCCATTTTGTTGGTTGTAATCATTGTTTTCCATCACTGCTGTTCTCACACCGTTGTCATGTCTTTTCCCGTTCCCTCTTATATCCCCCCTTTTTTCGAATTATTAATTTTTAGACATCTGGTTTTCCATCTCTCCTGTTCCACGTCATGTTGTTTTGTGTACTCTTTAATGTTTAAAGCATCAAAGCCTCCGAATTGCTAGCACTTCTCTTTATAAAAAAAAATCTAATGGTTATTTACTTATTTGACCATGATAGTGTTATTTTTTTATTATTTGACCATGATGATGTTTTTGTCTTTTATGTCCACTCAAGAGTGCCCTTCTCTTTTCGGTTCTATGTTATTTTTAAATGTATTTCTTCCTCAAGTGATTTTTTTTTTTTTTTAAATAAATCTTTTCCATTACGCAATCATGCTAATATTATTGTCTTCACCCAGACATACGGTGTCTTTTATTTTCATCTTATTGTTTACTGTTGGTGTATGGTATCACGGGAGTTAAATAACTTTGATATTGAATTAAGCCCATAGAAAAAATATTATTATTATATTTTTTTGGGGATAAAGGGTATTACATGGGGTCCACAACAAAAAGACTATGTCGTTGTCTTGCACTGATTGTTGTCTTGGTTTACTGCTTTCTGTTGTTGGGACTAGTACCACAAGAATGAGTACTAGTGTTATATCACTAGCAAGTTCTATCTTCCTTGATATTTTAGACTCAAACAGGCTGTACATCCGTGCTTTGAAGGATTAACAAACTTATGGCAGTTGTGAAATAACTTGTGGTGCACGTAAATTATGCTGACAAATGTTGGGAAAGAAGCATGTTGGTAAGTTTGTGGACGTTTGTACCACAGACCTGGGTTTGAAACCCGTCTTCACCAACTAATAAACTAATCGCTAACCACTGATGTTTACCTATCACAAAAAAAATAAAAAAAGAAGTCAGTTCTGTATGTCATGCTCATAAAAAACTTAACAGAAATCTGAAGTTAACAGTGTCTAATTCAATTATGCTTCGCTTCAGGTGAAGCAATTTTAAGTCCACTATGTTCTATTCATCTGAGGCACTTCATCTACAATGTGTATTGTGATTTCTCACACATACCACCCACAACAATAAATACAAGTGACCAATGTTATATTTGCTATCTTAATTGAGTGGTGAACAGTGAATTACTGAAGTAGTTGCTGAATTGTAGACAGTCAAGAAAGGCAGCAAGAAGGAAGCAGGGGTAGATGAACAAGAAAATCTTAGAAGAAATAGGGTCGGGTCTTTCCCTTTTCACTTTTAATTAAGCACTTAAGACTTAAAGAAATAATACTAAGTAAATCCAAATAATGAAGAAAGATGAAATGAATGAATTTACTTCTCCAACAGAACAATTAAAATTAAATTAAGCTTGGTAAATCTTCCTCTTGAGCTTGAGGGTAAGCATTATAAAATCCAAATAGTGAAGAAAGATGAAATGAATTAATTTACTTCTCCAACAGAACAATTAAAATTAAATTAAGCATGGTAAATCTTCCTTTCGAGCTTGAGGGTAAACATTAATTGTGCCTTACTTGATATAGGATAGTTGATTCTTGGTCCAATGAATGGACTGGAAATGTCTCCAGATGTCATTTCTCTGTCAAAGTTTGAATCAACCTAACATTTTGTTTTTTTGATGAATAAAATCACCCTAACATGGGAGTCCTTAATCAGATCAATCTTCAAGCTTCGTGTGACTGAAAACAAGAAACTGCTTGACTGGGAAGGCAAACTGAAAGCCAAAAAGGACACAGAAAAAAGCAAAAAAAACAAGTGGAAAGCCCATGAACAACATCATACGCCAAAACTAGGCCCCCAAAACAATCCCCAAAAGACTCATTGAAATCTCTTCTAATAACAGAGCACCATTCATGGAGAGACTTGTGAACCAAACCCAGAAGGCTTCTTTGGATTTTCACTTCATTGTCAAAAATTCTTCTGTTTCTTTCTTTCCACATGCCCCAACAAAGTGCCCCAGGCAAACACCTCCAAATGACTTTTTGAAAGTGCCACACATTGTGGACTGCCGGGCATTGAAAAAACAGATGTTCCCCAGTTTGCTCCTCTTGGAAACACATCATACATTTATTAGCCAAATACCATCCTCTTCTCTTTAAATGGTTCTGAGTGAGAATTTTGGAAACTTACAAGGAATTCATGTTTACCAAATTATTTTGTGGGGTAAAAAACATTTTGGATGTGAATCTATAGCCATATAAAAGGATTTGACCCTGAATTTGTGCCTCCTGTCTTTAGTTCAAACCCAGGTGTCTTGAGAAAGAGGATCTGGATTATAATGTTTCAAACAGTTCATGAGCCTCAGAAACTCCTTCAATTCCCAATCATTCAAATTTCTTCTTATTTTAAGACACCAGATAGTTTCACCATTATTAGACTCAAAATTGGCGACGATGAACCTTCATCCAAAGCTATAGCATATAAGCTACTACTTTAAAGGCCTATCCTCACACCACACCATCCCAAATCTTAATGCCTCACCTGAGCCTAGCTTAAACCTAAGGAATTATTGGAAGTTCACTTTGCATTTAACAAGAAACTTCTAGTTTCCAACACCATGACTCTTGACTGACATACTTATGATCCCATACTGGATTGGCCCCATACTTCCACCACATATCTCTATAAACTCTCTCTTTCAGTCCCGAAGCACCACAACCACTTTCCCACCAAGGCTTTGTTGTGAGCTTTGATCCTTCTAATCTCTAACCCTCCCATCTCAATGGGGCAACATACAAAATTCCAATCTTCTAGATGATATTTCTTGGACTCCATTCTGGCATTCCATAAAAAAGTTCCCGAAAAGTCTTTCCTACTTGTTTGCAAGTGAGACTGATCGTGATGAGCGACATGAAATAATTTGGCACGCTTACCAACGAGCTTTTGATCAGTCAATTTTCCTCCTTTAGAGAAACATTTTCCAAGCATCTAGGCTTCTTTCCACTCTCTTAACAACCGGATCCCAGACTGCAGCATAATAGAAATTATCACGATAGGCTTGTCTAGAGTACATTATGCTCCCATTCAGATGATGTGAGATATCATAGGATTCTGCAAACTACTGTCAAATTGTTTTATGAATTCGCTCATAAAGGCTGATGCTGTAGGCAATTTCTGGGACTCATGAGGGTGAGATAAATAAGCTTACCCATGAATTCAAATACATGGATAATTGGAGATCATTTTTTCGTCGGCTAATGGTGGATGCACTGTAGTAAATGTGGTTGCCTAAGTGGACTCAATTGCTTGCATCAAGCTCTAACATGTGCATGCTACTACTTGGTGGCATGTAGGTGTCACAGGCACTAATGCACTAGGAGACATAAGCAGCTGCTCAGTTTCCGATTTCTGTTTTTGGGGTTAAAGCCATAAAGGAGTTTCTTAAATAAAAATGTGGGGTGGGGAGAGATTTGGAGGAGTTTTACAGTTTGGTCTTTCATAGCCTTGTAACTTGCATTCTCTGCTTCAATGTTATATTGGTCTAAGCGCATTCTTTGAAAGATTTGGTTTTCTTGTGCTTTGGCTTAATGTTGGTGCACCTGTGTTGGTTTTGAAAGGTTAGCCAGGAAATATGTTGAAGCCATCTCATTGAGAGGCTGTCTGCTACAAGGACTGTTAGCAGGAGTGCCACAATTTGTCGGCTAGAAGGACTTAGTATTGGGACAACTGGTATTCGAGTGAAAGTTAGGTCAAGCCATGACAAGTGCAGGCTAGTGCCATCGAAGAGGCTCGACCAGAGGAGACTCATTATTGTGTGGATCGCCTTGTTACAGTACTGAAGGGACAGATTTTTTGAGTGACTTCTCTGAAGATATGCTGGTATGGTGGACCATGATGGAAGGCCAAGTATAGGGTTGTGGAAGTGTACATACAAACACAGACATAGACAATAGGCCCCCTTATAATTAATACTTTATCAACAGATAACTCTTTATCTCTGAGAATATTTTGAGGAACTAAGTTGGTTTCTCCGTTTATACCAACTATTCTCTTATTCCTATCAACTAATATTTTGTTTTCCAGGGACTCAGTCTGTGTGTGTGACATATTTGTGCTTTTCCTCTGTCCTTTTAACGTGTTCAACTTGAACTTGCATCATATTACTCATTGGCTTAGTCAATGGTCTTTGTTGCACATGAATGAACCTTCCCAGCTGACTTTTTCTCATCTTGTCACCTATTGGTGCTATTCCAAGTACCCTTGAATGTGCTTATTTCTGATTCTATTCTTTCTACTTTTGCAATTCAGCCATCTAAACATCCTCATCTTAGCTATTCTCATTCTATTTATGTGTTGTTTTTCTTTGTTGGCCGCCATATTGTTCGCTACAGCATTGTTAGTTTTATAGCCTTCTTATAGAAGTTTCTCTTCAATTTTAATGTCATGCTTCAATCACACAACACTCCAGAAGCACCTTCCACTTCATCACCTGGCTCTAATTCTGATAGCATTCTTTCAATCTTTCCCTCCTTATGGATGATTGAACTAAGATATAAAAAAAATGGAACTTTGGGGTATATTTGGGTTATTAGTCTTAATTACTACCTTGTTTCTACTCCAATCAATGCTAAAATTGCATTCCATAAATTTTGCTGTAGCCCAACTTATTTTAGAACCTTTTTAACATAGAACATCCCTCCATAAGTATTAACCTCTCTAGTCTTGTCAATCAAAAGTATATTTTTGGCAAACAACATCCACTGTCCTCCTGTATACGCCTAGTCATTTCATCCATTACTAATGCAAAGAGATACAATATGCTAACCCCTGGTGTAAAATTGTTATGATCGAAAACTAGTTTGTCTCTTTCCTAATAGTTCTACCTCCAATTACTGTCCCATCATACATTTACTTAAATAAGCCAATATATCTACTTGATACTCTTTTTTTTCCCTTTCCAAAATCCATCAATGATTTCTTTTAGTACCTTATCACATGCATTTCCAAAGTCAATAAGGACAATATGAAGATTTTTTTTCTTGTCTCTAAACTTTTCCATCAGTCAGTTATATAAGAAAATAGCTTAAGTTATTGATCTCCTTAGCATAAATCCAAACTGATTTTGTGATACTCTAGTTTGATGTTTTAGTTTGTTTTTTCAAGCACCCTCTCCCAAAGTTTCATAGTTTTGCTCATAAACTTGATCCCACGATAATTCGTGCCATCCTGAGTATCTCCCTTGTTTGTGTACATAGGCATCATGATGTTTTTTCTCCATCCATCTGGCATTATCAGAGTTTAATAATCTTGTTGGACAACTTAGTTAATTAGGATAAGCCATCATCTTCCCTGTATTTCCATACCTCAATTAGGATCTAGGATACCAAATGGTTCTGTTGCCTTTTCTGCCTTCATCTTTGTTAAATGCCTTTTAAACTCTAGGCTACCTAATTCCACAAAAGTACCTATGATCTCCACTATCACTACGTGATCTTTATTTGATAAATTTTGAAAATAGCTCCTTAAAAAAATAAAATAATTTTCGTATTCTTGATCAAGACTGTTTGATCCTCACTCATAGTCCATCTAATATGATCTCTGTCTCTGCATTTGTTTACCCTTATTTTGGCAAGTTTGTATGCATTTGTGTCACCATCCCTAGTACCTAAATAGTACTTTAACAAATGATGAAGCTCATCATATGCCTTTATTGTAGCCTTGCTTACTACATTTTTTTGGTTCATTTAGCACATTTATACCTTTATAAATTTTTTTGTTTCTAGTCTTTTGCGAAGCCTTATAATAAGACTCCTAGCTCTAATGGCAGCTTAAACCTCATTTCACCACTAGGTTCTTTAGATGATTATACAATGTAGTTGGAATAAAGCTTTACTGTTATTGAAGGATATATAATGTCGGTTACGCGAAACAGTCATACGCAAATTAGTGGAGGATCTAATGACACAACTTTAGTTCATTGCTCACTCAGAGAAGACCAATCATCATCAGTTCAAAAAGACATTAAGAACTTTTTCAAGCCTTAAGCTGACATATATTGTGCTGGTTCTGTAATTGCAACCTAATCTTTGGTTTTTTGCACAAAGTGGCTGCTCAACATATATATATATATATGTGTGTGTGTGTGTGTGTGTGTATTCTCTCTTTTTATTTACTTATTACTTTTGATTTTGATGGTGGTCGGTTGAACTGAGAACAAAGCCAGCTTTTTCTCTCTTCTTTTTGAATGTTTTCATTTGGTGTACTATTTCTCTTTGTGAACTTAACAAGTTGTGCTTTATTTCTTTTCTTAATTGTACTTATTTTTATCTTATTTACTTCTATTATATTAATTAAATTAACTTTTGGTTGTCAAGGTATTGCCTCACATGGAAAACCCCTATGCCTGATCGTGCTAGGATGGTTTGACTGCACTGGATGGACATATGGTTAAAGGCATTGATTATGGGCCATTGTTATTGTCCCACCATATATGTGATGTAAGAAGTCATCAAGAAAGTCATGTTTTTATGTTTCTTTATTGTTTACATGGTTTTTTGTGTACTCATGGGTATTTTTGTCATTTTCACATGTTAGATGTGGGGTCCAGTCATTAGGTTTTGTTCTTTGAGTCTTCTTTTAGTGGTGTTTAAAGTTCCAAAGGTTTTGGTCAAGTTGGTAGAGAGTTACAGAGGTTTTTTTGCACACTTTTCTGTGTAGGAACAAGTAAATAGTTCTTATAACTCCAATTTTGGGGGAATGAAGGAATGGATATTGAATATTGGCAGCTACCACTATTTGGTTGAGTGATTCCCAAACCCTAGAGTGATTCTAGGTGTTTATTTTCTTTCTCTTTATCTCTTCTACTTAGATTTCTTCATCCATGAAGCAAGCATCCTAAGAATTCTCATCCATGCAGCTACAAGATAAGTCTCTCTTGAAGTTCAAAGTTTTTTTCTCTTGTCTTGCTACTTTCCATACACATATTGGTTGAGTTCTCTAGATTCTGTTCTACTAGATTTTCTAAGACCAGACTTGAGTTTTGCTTGTTTCATACTTTCATATACTTTTTTGGTAATGAGATTTAGAGGGTTAAATCTTCATTCTTAACCTCATAATCTTGCATAGTTTCACCTTAATTTGAGAATCCTAACCCTATTTTCTGTGATGCCCTAGTTCTGTCCAACAACTAGAAATTCTAGGTTCTATTTTTTTTTGTAATTTGTTTAATCCATATTTTGAAGTCTACTTCCAGCCTATTTGAACATTGTTTAGATTCCTCTTGGGCCCATAACCCGCAAGATATTTGAGACCCTAGGCTGTCTTGATGCGGATATTGGAGGCATTCTAGGACCCATACATGGCCTTGGTAGGGTTTGCATGAGAAGACATATGGGGACACATAGAGGAACATCTTTGGGATACATGATGGAGTCTTTTAGAGTTATTTTGCTGTTTTCATATGTTTTATGAGTTAATAGAGTTTAGGACCTAGGTGGCATTTTAATTTTTGTTTTTGGGTATTTTTGTATTAAAGCATTATTGCCAGTGTTATTTTAGTAATTTTAGAGAGTGAAAAAGTCAAAGTGGGGCCCTCTTAGAGGATTGATTGAAATCCTCTAAAATGGCTTGATTTTGTCAGTGTGAAAGCACAGGTTCAAATCTCGTGAGCAACCACTTTGTACCAAAAAGCCAAAGGTTGGGTTTGTCTTCGGTCCACCCCTTCCAGCACCTTGTAGTTACTGGACCAGTGTTGGGTAATGACCATTTTAAGGTTTTAGTAGTTCTGAGTTTAGGAAAGTCTCAAGTATCAAGTAAGCTAATAGTTTAGGAGTTTCTAATTTGGTTTCTTGCTATTTTTTTTAGTTTGTGAGCCTATATATAAGGTTGCACATTTTTGTATTGAAATGAGAAAATTAATAAAAGTTTGGCTGGCTTCTTGCTCTCCCTGAGTGGAACTCCTCTTCAAGTTTTTGGTGCCTAAACTTGAACCCAAGGATGGTGATGTCTAAGGGATTGTGAGGTATGTGATTACCCACACCAGGTACTAGTCCTTTCTTTTTTCTGTCTTCTTTCTTTTCTTCTTTTTCTCATTCTTGTTTTTTTTTTTGGCTGTGGTGGTGGTCCCTGATTTTCCTAAACTTGTCCTAGAATTCCTAACCAGAACCTGCTGCTGTTAGTCCCTTATTATACCCTTGCTTCTTCTAGAAAATAATGATGTTCTTTCTCTGTTCAAACCCTATAGATCTGCTCACTGTCAGTCCTCTGAATTGTCCTAGAACCAGTCCCTGTTACAGCCATTAAACCCTATTTGGTTAACCCTGTTATACTCCAGCAGTTAAAAATCCCACTGCTTTACTCTTAAAACCCTCACTGTTAAAGGCCTTTAAACCCTCTTTCAAACCTGTGTTCTGTTCCTAATTTCGACCATGGTTCAAAATCTCCTGCGAGACAGCCGTCTCGCGCGAGATGTCTCGGTTTCGCAGGTTGGCGGCACGAAATGGACATGTTTAGCGAAAAACCAGTGGAAGATCCTCATCTCGCGAGATGTTTTGCGCGAGACACATGCATCTCTCGAGAGGGTCATTTTTGGTCTTTTTTCCTTTAAAATACGAAGGGAGACACGAGACTCGCAATGAAAGAGTTTTGTATCGCATTGCTAAAAAAATTTCAAAAATTCAAATTTTTTCTCTAGATTCTTGTTAGAGTTAGCTTCTATAAGCTAAATCTAGGATATTTGAACATATTGAAGCGGAAAAGTTCCATTACGTTTGAGAAGCTAGATTTAAGCTGGATCGAAGGATCGAACCCAGAACCCCAATTTCTAAAGGAAATTGCTAAAATAGACTTCAATTTCAAAAGGAAATCTGCCTAAAATCAAGGGCAAATAGGTGAAAACGGCGCGAAGCGAGACTCATGGCCCACCCCCCGAACCCTCAGTCTAGAGGGTTCGGCCTGTTAGTCGCGGGCTTCGACGCAGGCGCCTATCACGTGCCTCCAAATACTCCAGTGCGACTGCATCAGGTAATCTCTCTATTTCTTTTCGGAAAAAAAATATTTATTTAGTTATTTTTTCGAAAAAAAAGAAAATTAAAGAAAATTCAAAAAATATATGAAATGAGCATTTTTTGGTCTAATTTTTTTAAATGGCATACTACATACCATTTTTCACATAATATGTCATTTTGGTAGATTTCTTAATTTTTTTTTGCATTTATTTAATAATTAAAAAATTAAAAAAATCCGAAAAAATGCCAAAAAAAAAAGAAAAAAATTGAGAGCATATTTGAACATTTTGACACATACAAAGTATGTTTATCTTGATTCTACTATGCTTTTTGTATTTTTTAAAACTTTTTTACAAAAAATTAATAAAAACAGTTAAAAATTAAAAAAATCAGAAAATTACATCAAACATGTAGTCATGTTCATGTATAAGTGTAGTAGAACATTTTGAACTGTATGTCCTATTTAGCTACATTTTGAACTTTATTTTGTAATGTGTAGTGTTATTTACTTATTTATCAACTTCAAACACTTAAAATTATGTACATGTGCGATACCGAGTGTCACAAGGGTACCGATTCCCAATTATTGATACCCTAGTGTGTAATGAAGTATAATGGTTTACAAGTGTTAAATGATGTTTATTATAACATTTTCTAAAGTTTCATTAAAAAATTCCAAGGCTTATATAGTGTTTCCATAGCTTTCATAGGTGACAACGTATATCATAAGGGTGACGGTTCTCCCAACCATCATAAATGGTTGTTTCCTATATGTAAGGATTCCTAAATGTGAATTACTGATTATTCAATCAAATCCTGAAGCTTCAAATCAAAATTCCTTCATTTTATTAGTTTTTTTCCTGTTTCTCTCTGTCTCTTGGTTTCGGATGCCGTCTCTCTGCGATAAGCTGCAAGACGCGAGATGTCTCCATCCTGATCAGCCTCTGATTCATCTCTTATGTATCAAATCTAAACCACACAATCCCACACTTTTTTTACCCTTGCTTAATGACCTGTCCTATTCCTAAACCTGAGCACACACCCTTCTGTGTTTTACCTTTGACCTGAACCTAGTTTGGCCCCTAATACCTTGCTGTTTTCAAGCCCCTAACCTATCCCCTGCCTGTGATTCCTAAATCAGAAGCAACCATTTAGCATAAACTTGCTGTTTCCACCTTAAAACAGATCTTGTTAGCCCTAAACAGAACCTGAAATCCAGCCTAAACACCCCAAATAGCCTGCTGTTCGAGCCTTCCATTCTGCCCAGAAACAGTATATGAGTGTGTTGCATCAATTTTAGTATCAGAGCTTGTGTGCTGCATCAATTTATTACCCACACCAGGTACTATTTGTTTCTTCTGCCTTCTTTCTTTTCTTCTTTTCTTGCTCATTGCTGTTTTATTTTCGGGTTTAAAGATTTTCATCCAGAAAACCATCTTTACAGTTTCTTGGAGATCCATGGTTCTGTACAGCTCTGTTTACTGTTTTCCCCTTATTCCGATCACCCAAATCCTAATCTTTTTCCCCTACCACCTGCAGCTGACATCAAAACCCTATCCCTTGTGTTTTCTTGCACCTGTGGCACCTTCATCACTGGAGGCCTTTTTTCAGACCTGAAGCAAGGTCTTGTCCAAAAGCATCCTGCAGCAGCCTTATCAGTGAGATCTCCATCTGTTTTTATTTTTATTTTTATTTTATTTTATTATTTATTTTTGTGTAACTTCTGATATCTCTCATTATTAAAGCCAGTGGATATGTTGAAGGTGAATTCCAATTGATATTAGGTTTCCCCTGGGCTTAAATTACACAGTCAGGTCCTAATAAAGCTAAGTTTCAGACCCTGAGGTTGTCCCTTTAGTGGTCTGTTCCACAGACTTGAATTCTGTGCCATCACAAGAGATAAATCAGTCTGAGGTTCAGTATCTGTTTGTTTCAGATTTCCACCCTGTTTTCCCCTATATTCTGATGCTGTTTTGACACCATAATTCCCTAAACCCAAAACCTGTTTTCATCCTCAAACCAGTCCTAAATAACAGCCCTAATACAGTATAGAATTGGACCTTATTTAGTCCTACCTGAAACCAAAGCAGCCCCCCCCCCTCCCCCCCTTGTTTACTGAGTAATCTGAATGTGAAAGTCCATATATGAATTCTGTTCACACCCAATTCAGCCTATGGACTGGTCATATCTCTATTGTCCTTTATGGTTTTCAATCTCAAACAGAATCTGTTTAAGCCGAGTATAACTCTAATCTTAACCAATCTGTTTACTCACTCACTGTTTTAGCCTTATCCCAGTATCCTAACCTATCCAAAATTCCTTAGCTAACTTTGTTTTATCTGGTTTATCCAACAAGATTCTAGTTTCTGGTGTATCCTTTACTTCAGCTTATTGGGATTTAATACATTGATTGCTTTTTTTTCCCTATAGTCTGAGTGTAGAACCTTTCCAAGGTTTGTGTCGCATCACGTCCTGTCAATATGGGAACTTTTAAGGGGCTGGTCAACTATATTTTCCCATATTTTTAAGGGGTCATTGAGTTGGCAGAATCCTTTGTAAAGGGCATATTACATGGAAGCTCCTTTGATTGGGGAATTTTCTTCTCTAATTTCTATCTTCTTTTATATTAAATACAATAGCAATTATTATTCTCTATTGTTTAAAAAGAAGGAAGAAGAGGAAAGTGGAGAAAATGGGGTGATACTTAATATCTCTGTCCCGAGAATTGAGATGATGATTTTGTTCTTGTGGAAAATATCTATGCCAAGCCCCAAGCCCTTGGAAAATCTGAGATTACTTTCTTAGATTGGAGATGTCCTTTTCTGACCTGCAACTTGTATACCAAGTATTGTTTCTTTTTTTTTTCCCCGGCTTGATGTCACAGGTATTGGCTAAATTTGCAGTTTCAGGGATTCTTTACTCAAAATTTTCTTTGTTTAAAGTTCAGGTGGTTATAGTTTCTCAGGTATTTAGTGAGAACAATTTTTGGACCTTAAACAGGGAATTCAAACATGATCCAACATAATGGCAGCCAACTCAACTATGGAACAACAAAGCTTTGC
Source organism: Platanus orientalis (assembly GCA_025762735.1). Lineage (NCBI taxonomy): Eukaryota > Viridiplantae > Streptophyta > Magnoliopsida > Proteales > Platanaceae > Platanus > Platanus orientalis. Next base: position 5,460 of record JAOXJP010228608.1, on the reverse strand, counting down.
TGATCATCTATTCAAATCATTGCTACTTCCAAAGGCTGCACTTTTTTCTCACTCCTTTAGGCCTTGTCTGTTACAAGGTAAACCATGGGAAAAGTAAAACTACCAAAAGAAAAGGAGAGAAAGAGAAATAAAAGAAAAGTCACTGTTCATTTCCTTTCCTTCCCTTCCGTTCCGCTCTTTTTCCTACTGTTTTTGGTAGGAACAGGTGAGTGAGCAAATATATGAAGAAATGGGAAAACATGGGAAAGGTTCAACACCCTAGGTAGTTTTACCAAGTTTCCCCGTCTGGTATCCCCATGCATCAGACAGCATGAAGGGAAAGGTTTAACACCCTAGGTGGTTTAATCAAGTTTTCCCATCTGGTATCCCCCATGCATCAGACAACATGAAGGTGGGAAAAAGTACAGTTTTCCTCCTTTTCCCATGCTTTAACTTGTAACAGACAAGGCCTAAATGCATGGGTTGGCTTCTGTTTTATTATTTAGAATTTATTAGGTTCAGAACAGGATGGGAAATGAGAGAAATTCGGGAAAGGGGATAAACAAATTTAAAAAAACTTCTACGGCGTTTAAAAGATATCATCAAAAGTTATTAATTATAGTGTTTTTTAAATGCCTTAAAATTAATATATTATCAATGTTTTATATGTGCATTTTGATTTACCAAAAGATTATGTAAATGTAAATTTCATTTATTTATAATTATGGATATAATTGTAGTAATATGTGTAATGTAACTATAGAAAAAAATCATTGTAATTTGTAGATATTTAAGTATGATAAAACTGTAAGAATATGTTGTGTTATTGAGATATAACTATGGATAAAAGCATAACTATAATAGCATAATTTTTTTAAATAATATTGCAATGGATAAAAACCATAACTATAAGGTTTTAACTATGTATAAACCGTAACAAATAAATCATAACGAAAAGGGAACCTTTCCCTACGTTCGTTATAATCGTAACAATGTCAATAGCGACGCCACTTATAGTTACATTTTTTGTGAGCATAGGTAAATTTATTATTACACTTTTTTAGGGATATTGCTAAGATTTTTGTGCGTAACAATATAGCCTTTTTGTTGTAGTTATGTATATATGAATATCTCATTTTTCTTTTGATGTTTTCTTCTATAGAACTAAAAGTAAACTTGACTAACAAATGGAATTAAATAGACAAAGATTTCGTCAAGCCTCATAGGGACAAATGATGACTCATGTTGCTTGTTATAAAAAATAAAATAATGCATAAAAGTTACCAATTATGTGAATGTTAATCTTTTTAACGTTGAAATGTAGAACACTCATCTTCATCAAGATGCTTAATAATAGTAGAAGATCCTTTTTGATTCATGTTTAATCTTTTAAAAACTTGCCCATGTGAATTCGTAGGGTTCATTTACTAGTATATTACAGAAAACAAAGTAGCCACTTATACACATCTCTCTCTCTCTCTCTCTCTCTCTCACACACACACACACACACTTTTTCACTCTTTGATAAGGGTCTCTTCTTTCACTTGAGAAGGTACCTTTGTGTTATTTTGCTCTAATGGTCATCAACGTTCAATTAGGGACTGTTTGGAAGCCACCTATGATGTAATCATTTCCTTTCAGATTTCCAAGGCATTTGTAGCGATAAAGCAATGATGGTTCAAAATGAAGTCATTTAGATTTATACTGATTTGTTAAATAAAATTAGAAATGAAATCATCTTAGGTTTTTCATAAAATGAAATGATATATGTTATCAAGTAATGAGTTCATTTTGAACCAACACCTTGTAACTACAAATGCCTTAAAATTTTGAAATGAAATGATTTCATTACAGGTGGCTGCCAAACACTAACTTAATTGTTTAATATTATTGATATTAGTTAATTTTATTTTTTATTTCCTTATCAAAGTGAAATATGTACCAAAATGAAATATAACAATCAGTACCCAAAAAAAAAATGACAATGGTGTTCTGTGATTAATGTTTGGCATGTGCAGAAATCAATGGTACAATGCTTTCCATATGTATTTTATTCTCATTTTGTAAGTTCTTTGTTTGTTATATGTAATAGCCACACATGCAATACAGCTACTTAGCAATAACAAATTGTTGATATAAATTTTGTGTATAGAGAAAGGACAAAAAAAAAATTTTAAATAAAAACAAAGTGAGTGAAATTTTATAAATAGGAGAAGCTATACTGCCTTCATCTTGTAAAATACCATACTCATATTTTACACACTTTATAGAAGTGTACACTATTGAGTAACAATCAACATGGAAGATTTGAGGACGGATCTTCTCCTGCCGACCTATGACCTGTTAAGGTCCTGTCTAATATGTGGCATCACATCATTGGAGGGAAAAAGTGAGTTACAATTTTTGAAAAATGATTTTTAATTTTTCCCACCAATCATGTTATGCCACATGTTAGACGGGACCCTAACAGGTCATAGGCCGGCAGGAGAAGATCCTTTCCGAATTTGATTTTCTTTATTTTATGCTTTGTATTTGATCAATTATGAGGTGTTTTCTCATTAAGAATGGCCTTGTTAATATCTTTATCTTCTTTAGAAAGTTGTGGAAAGTGCTTTCAGAGTAAAGAAAGAGCTAGAGGAAGTCCTCCCCAATCAAGACAAAACAAAGAAGAATAAAGAGGATGACCACTAGGACCATCCACCACCAAATATGATCAAAATAAACTTTGATGGAGCTCTCTCTATAGTCAATCAAAAAGCAGGATTGGGAGTAATTGTAAGGGATGCAAAAGGAATGATGATTACAGCTAGAATAGGGAGAAAGAACTTGTGTTCCCCATTACTAGTAGAATGTGAAGTAGCACTAATGGGATTAAGGACGGCGTGTGCAATGGGTTTTAAAAAGTGGTTGTAGAAGGAGATTCTTTGGAGGTTATAAATGCACTTAATAGGGAAATGGAAGAGTGGCCAAGTGAAATTAGACTCTGCATCATGGATTGCAAAAATTGTTGTGAAAACTTTGATGTTATTTATTTAAGCATGTAGGTAGGAGAAAGAATAATGTGGCCCATGTATTAGCTAAGCATGGTGTATCGTGTCTTAGTAGCATAAACTGAACAGGAATCTACCCGCCTAGCTACAAAAAATTATGGATGACGAAGCAAGATTTTGTAACTAAGATCGTATTGGATTGGCGGACTCCTCTATGCTAGTCAAATGGCCCACAGTCGTTCTAGGTCCCTGGTGGAGCAGAGACTGCACACATGAAGCAAGGAAGGGTTAGGAAGCTTGGCGTCGGCGGGGTGCCAGCCTCTAGATCTCTGACGGTTGAGTTAGATAATAGGGGGATGTAGAAGTAGAGCTCTCTCAATTAAGGCTTTTGATATTTCATACCTGAAGGATGAATCGGTAGCTGTATTTATAAGCTTGAGTGGTGGCGTATCAGAGGAGATCTCACACGTCGCTTTCTCCCACTTTCTTGGTCGCGTCTGCCCCTGCTCTTTTTGTTATTTTCTCAGAATGTCAGGCCTACTATAGAGAATATTCCTTTCTCATAACGGTTTTTTGCTTATCTTTAAATGGAGTAGTTGGGGTTGTGTTTCTGCACGTCGGGGAACTTCGAGCCCCGGGTGCCTCGAGGTCTCAACTGGTCTTTGGGTGTCGGGTGATCTAAGTACTAGTCAGGGCCATTCTCGAAATACTAAGGGTTGGGTATCGAGGGATGTTTCTGGCTTCTCATTGATGGCCTTGGCATTTGGTGAGTCGGAGGGCCCCAAAGGGATTCTGGAGTTGGTCTTCATGGGAACTCTTTAGGTCGATCTCTCTAGGGTTGGGAATGTGCTGGTTTATCAGAGTCAGTTAGTAGGGACCTCAATATATTCTTTCCCATCAGTTGCCCCCCTTATTCTTGGGTCCATGCTTATGCCCGGGAATACGAATTGTTTGTGTCCGTTACTTCTTATTTCGGTGTAAGTGACATGTCGTTACAACTATCAAGGTGATATCGGTTGGGGATAAGCTCTAATGATGGCCCCGCATTTAATGAATTTTAGCTTCCGAGGGGGTGTGCTAGCACTGGTTACGAGTCATGTCAAGCATCATGTATTTTTGGATATCGATGTTATCAAATAGCCAGGTTTAAACCTTTTGGAGGTTTTGTGATTCCTACATCGCCTCGTTTCCCAAGTTGATTTCATTAACCCATGGATGCATGACACGCGTAGGGTCGAGAATACCCGGGGTAGTCTACAAATCTTTCCTTCGACATACGGTTTGGCTTTCCTTTATCCTTTCTTACCATCTCGCGTGCTTTCTACTTGCATCTTGGGTGATTTTCGGTGAGCTTTATTTATCTCTATGCATGGTCATCTCCATCATCAACAATTGTTGCGTTTTCAGGCTCCCTTCTTAGTTATTTTCCAGCTATCCTTCCATTTTGGGCATCCATTTCTCTGTCTTCCTTTCTCAATTATTTTGTTGTTTATTTGTGGTTTATGTTTTAATTCATTGAATTTTCTTTCCGCTGTTCACCTTTGCATAATTTCTCTAGTTTGCTCATTTTCTTGTTTGGTTGTGTCTTCTAGCTTTTTATTTCTACTTAGCATGTTTGCTTTTCATAGCCCCTATTTTCCCTTCCATAGATCTCTATTCTTTTGATTTCACCCAATGGAATCCAGGGATATTGTAGACCAGATGGTCGGTGGGGCCGACGAATTGTTGAAAGTCCGACAGAACCCCATGGAGCAGGCCACTGAATCGGCTCCATCTAACACCTAGGGGGCGGGGGGGGAGATTGCTCTAGAGAAAAACTTAAAAGCCGCCTTCTATGGTTCTGACTTGGGGATGTGAACCCTAGTCCAATATTATTCCACCTACCTCGTTCCTAAGGGGATCCTTTTTATTGCCCCTAGGGACTCCCGGGCGTTTAAAGCCCCTACCGGTAGCATAGCGTTGTACAAGCAGGCCCTCATGGCGGGCCTTAGGTTTTTAGTTCCCTTGTTTCTGAGGGAGCTGATACTCTTCCTTGGACTCACTATGCCTCTGTGGGTGTCCCTCTCACTTTGGTGCTAACAATAATCTCCTTACCACAAGAGAGTGTGAGAGGAGAGCTCCGTCATCTGGCTCAGTTACACCATGGTCATCATCCTCTGCCTGCTCTTCCTAATCAACTTCGTTGCCCTTCACTAGGTTTGTTGTTCTCCTTCGTAGACACTGATTTGGACGATGCCCAGGCACTCCACATCGATAACACTTGTCAACTGTGGGTCTCTCATAAGGATTAGGATTTTGGGATATATTCCTTGTCGGTCCATTACTATTGGTTACTTCTCGATTTATAGCAACTGGTGGTGGTAAAGTCACAGGCTGTTTTTCCTTCTTCAACGCAGTGCCCGAAGAATCAAGGGAACCTTTGTTTGACACCTGATTCCTCGTATGGGTTTGATCCAGTTGTGCTTTTGCTCTGGTTACCGAATTAATAGCC
>JAOXJP010228607.1:0-11095 GCA_025762735.1 Platanus orientalis | reverse complement strand
GGAATCCACTACCCTTAAGTGGGAGAATATTCAGTTTAGGAAATACGTGATTTAATTGGACATGAAAAACTGGTACCGGTGGTTCTTGATAAAGTGTTTGTAAAATGTTTTAAAAATTATATTATAATGTATATATTTAATTTTGAAAATGATTTTTTTGAAATAACTGTTTTTAAATGTCCAATTGATTCATTAAGTTCCTAATGATAATGTTCTAATGAGCATAGAGGTTACACAGTCATTATTATATCATCCTGAAGGTCATTAAGGAATATTGTGAAGTGGAAGGACATATTTGTAAAATATCTGAAAAGAAGGGCTTCATTGTTATTTTCTTATCTTTGGGAGTTCAGTTGCAATATGTAATAAGGATTGTTGCAATTAGTGGTGTGCCAGTTTGTAAACAAAAGATAGGGTGTCCTTATTCTAGTTTGACTTAAATAAGGATACTAGGCCCCACAGCCTAAGTATAAGAATCCCAGAAGGATCCCACACCCCCTAGGGTTACTTTGGCTTCTCAAATAGTTTATATATAAAGGTACCCACGTTTAGGTAGGGTCCTGTAACTTTTCTGGAAGTGGGAGAAGCACAAAGAATTTTAGAGCAGGTGTGGATACTTTAGAGACCGGGTCAGATTGGATTCTTTTGTCCGGTTTAGCTATTGAGGTATTCTTCTTAAACTTCCTTTAAGATTAGATCTTAGAGATTCATATGATAATCATGGGAAAGCATATGTAGATATGTTGTTGTTTAAATGAATTTTACTAATTTCTTTGTTTAAGAACGGTAAACTTCCTTTCAAGTGCATGGTCAATGACCTTGGAACAACACCTTGTGTAACAGACTATTGTTCTTTTGGAGTCAATGAAATACCCTAGAACTGATATTTCTGCAACAAACCCAGCTTCATACCCAGTCCCCTTGGGAGGATTTACTCATATGAAATCTTGGCATTTTAAAGTCTATGCTTATCCTGGTTTACTAAAGGGCTCTAAAGATAACATGAATCTCGTAGGAAGTTATCATCTTCCACCCTTAAAAGGTGAGTCTCATATGTTTCTGCTTAACTAAGCTTTGTTTCAACCCAACAAGGGTATGTTTCAACCATTTAGAGCATGTTTCAACTTAACTTGGGTAACATTTTAACCCTACCCGAGTCTAGCATCAAACTTGGTTCTTTACTAAGAAAAACTCTCTCATCCACAATCCCAAACTGTAAGCTTGAAACACTATTCCACAAGATTCCCCATCTGTTGGAGTACACTCATTCATATGATCACCATTAGGGGTGGCAATGTTTGACACGACCTAAGATGAAAATTAGCGGGTTTGGTTTTAGGGTAATCGTGTTTTGTGTCAAATTGGGTCGACTCACTTTGACACGATTAATAAATGGGTAAAATCTGTGTTGACCTGCTTAACCCGAAAGTGACCTGATTTGACCCGATTAAATTTATCAAGTCTAAGCGGGTTGATCCACTATAACCTGACCTATTTAACCCATACACTTAAATTACTTTTTTATCCCATTTAAAAATAGATTTTAAACCAATATATATATATACACACACTAAAGGTTATATGAGTAAATTTACATATATAAGCAAAGAATCAAAAGAATGCCAATGCCCTAACGATAGTGAATCATTATGTCATGAGTTCATCCCAAATTCATTGCGTTGCTCTCCTCCCTTGCTTCCATTGGTGAGTGCCGCTCTTCAATGTCGATCAGTTGTCGATCGCCATCATCGGTGAGTGCCTGAACTAGTGAACTCTCTCTCTCTCTCTCTCGCCATCACTGATCTCTTTCATTTTTGGAGTTTTTTTTGTGGGTTCTCATGTTAAATGGGTAATTTTCATTTGAATAATTTTCATCTAAGAAGGGTGTCATTCTTTGATTGTCAAACTACTAGAGAAGAATAATGATTCACTTGGAGCTTTGATTTGTAGTCATCGTCAGGTGATCAGTAAATGGCAAGTAAACCTTGTTGAAAAGGGCCATTGAGAGAGAGAGAGAGAGAGAGAGAGTAAGTTACAACTACCAAAATATAGATTGTGAAAGACAAATTAATAGATGAGAAGATACCCGTAACGAGACAACTTGAGACGTCATAATCTAAGTGAATTTTTGGCATCTTCTCTTAGATTTAATGTATATTTACACTTGTAAGAAGACCGTGGAGACATCGTTAATTAAGTGTAGTTTTGGCACCTTATCTTAGAGTAGTGAAATAAAAAAATACAAAAAATACAAAAATGAACATTTCATACTTCTAAGAGGAGACTCGAGACATCATAATTAATCTAACTGTAATTTTCTAGGGGTGGCGACCATTGTGAACCATTTGTTTTGGGCGAATGAGATGAGATGATGATTGTGATTCTTTAAAGTAGAATGATATATTTTTTGGGTGTTTTTTTGTTGTTTTGGGCGTTTTTGATAAAAGGATATTTTTTTGGGCATTTTTTATTTAATCTGTTTGTGGTGCTTAATCTTTTTTTTTTTTTTTTTGGGCATTTTTGTCTCAAGAGGGTCTTTTCATAGTCGGATGAATGGTCCTACATGCTGTTTGTTTTGTCTTGCTTGATTTGGTAGGGTTGTATGTTCTTAATCCTGTTATTGGAAATGTTCCCATTCTACTTGTTTTTTATATATAAGTTTTGCATCATTCTCAATTGAAAAAAAAATGAAGCTTGAAATGAGGTTTTACTCCCAAAACATGAGAAAAAATCTATGTTTGAGATAGTTTAAGGTGCACTGACAAGTATTTCAGTGAACTTACTAAGATTGATATTTGAATGCCTAGTTATACCTACACATTGACTGAGCACAATCCCTTTTACATGGGTTAAGTAGGATCTAAAAATCAAATAGAAGAAAGGGATACAAGAAAAAACATTGATTGAGCGAAATCACTTGGTTTTTTTTTTGATAGAAAAAAAAAATATTTAAGGAATACAAGAAAGGGAGAAGGGGTTGAAGTATCCCCCACTTGAATCAGGGAAAGAACAGTCTAAACAAATAATAATGGTCCATTGGATGCAAAGAATATGGAATCTCTAAATTGTATAATTTAGGGCATTTGAATGCATAAATGTACCTTAGGCATTTCTTTTGTAGCTTATTGACATGGCAGTGTTCTCGTTCTCTTTATTTTTGTATTTTTTTAATAAGAAAACTTAATAAGTAATGTGATTTAGTTCATATGATACATTTTCTTGGCGCAGGTTTCAACTTAAAACCTTAATCATTGTAGCAGCATATAAGGATTGTGAGGTTGTTGTGTTTGAATTGAATCTTATAAAGGTTTAACTATCCTTATTTTGTTTGAAAGCATAGGAAACCAATTTTTGTTATGCATTTGTATTTATTATTTATTTTTTCATCTTAATGCTTTGTTTCAATAATCATTGTAGTGCTGTTTTCATTACTGCTTTTTAAATAAATTTTATATAAGGCATCTTATATTGTTGTTTTGTTTTAGTTATCTAGTCTTTATTTTTGTATATATATGAATGAAGAAGAATTTGAAATTGATAATGTGGATGTCCTTATTGAAGAAGAAGAATGTGAAGAAGATGATAATGTTGTTGGACTAGAAGAAGGTTCCATTATATAGAGAACTAAAAAAAAAGATCAAAGCGAAAGAGGACTTCAACTGTTTAGCCATTTTTCAAGATGTTTCCTTTAGAGGTAGACAAGATACCGCAATGCAAATGCAAGAAGTGTGAGAATAAATATATAGCTTCAAGAAAGTATAAAATTGGGAATTTAAAGCGTCATTTGGCTAGTTGCATGAGAAGAGACATGCGAGATGTATGACAATTGCTTTTAAGTCAAAATGATGGCTCTTTGTCATTAAGTGCTTCTAAATTTGACGTTGAAAAATTTTGAGAACTATTAATTGCTGCAATTGTTATGCATGATTTTTCTTTTTGATTGGTTGAGTATGTGGGTATAAGAGCAGTATTTTGTACTTGCGTGATGATCTACCGCTTGTCACTAGAAACACTACCAAGGCTGATCTGATGAAGATATATTAAAGGGAGAAAGAGAGGATTAAATTTATGTTGACTGATGCTCCTGGTAGAATTACTTCTACATTTGATTTGTGGAGTTCTATAACAACTGATGGATATATATGCATCACTGCATATTTTCTTGACAAGAATTGGGTTTTACAAAAAAAAAAGGTGCTGAATTTTTGTTTCATGCCACCACCACACAATGGGATATCATTGTCTAAAAAAATTTATAATTTATTGTGTGAATGGGGTATTGAGAACAAGGTTTTTTCAATAACTTTAGACAATGCTTATTTGAATGGTGTTTCTGTTCATATGTTGAGAATTCAATTAAACATTAAGATAACACTTATTTGTGATGGTGAGTTCTTTCATTTGCGTTATTGTGTTCATATTCTGAATTTGATAATACAAGATGGGTTAAAAGAGCTTGATAGTGCTATCCAAAAGATTCGTGAAAGTATCAAGTATGTTAAAGGATTACAAGGCAGAAAACAAAAGTTTTTAGATTCTGTCAATCAAATGTCTTTGGATAGCAAGAAATGTTTGAAACAAGATGTTCCTACCAGGTGGAATTCTACTTTTCTAATGCTTGAGAGTGTTATATTCTATCGGCGTGCTTTTTGTCACTTAGAGTTGACTGAATCTAATTATAAGCATTGCCCTACTACTGTTAAATGGGATAAGATAAAAAAAATTGAAAGATTCTTGTTTTTTTTTTTATGATACTACTTGTGCATTTTCTAGCACCAAATATCCTACAGCTAACTTATATTTTCCATTAGTTTTCATGCTTTTTTTGACCTTAAAGCAACAAATTAAGAGTGAAGATGATTACATGAGAAAAATGATGGTTCAAATGCATACAAAATTGAGAAATATTGGTTTGAATTAAATGAGTTGTTAGCTATAACAGTTGTTTTGGATCCTCATTATAAACTTTAATTTGTGGATTTTTGCTATAAAAAGATTTATGGAGTTAGCAATTCTATTGTATATTTGCTTTTTCGTATGAAGTTATTTTATCTCTTTATATAATATACAAGTAATGCTCCCACAACTTCTACCACATATGTTGAAAAACATGATGGTGAAACCATTCATGAAACCCAAAACAAATCTTTTAGCAGGAAAAATACAGAGGTGATGAAGGTAATATTTTTTTATTTAATGAATTATATGATATTATTATTATGTATTTCTTGAAGCAAAATTAATTGTTGTGATTTTTTATGTAGGAGTTTGATTCATTTAAAATTGATGAATTTGGTACCCATGCACAAAACAATTAAATGGAACTCTATTTAGAAGAGTCAAAAGTGGACCAGAGTACAAAATTGGATCTTCTTACTTCTTGAAAAGAAAACTAGTTTCGATATTCTGAATTAGCTTCCATGGCTAGTGATATTTTGAGTATTCTCGTTTCAACCGTTGCCTCAAAATCCACTTTCAGTATTGGTGGAAGGGTTATTGATCAATTCAGAAGTGCACTTAAGCCCGATATTGTTAAAGCACTAGTTTACACTAGAGATTGATATACGAAGAAAAAGATAACCTTATTTATATTCTTAGTTATTTCATATTTAACTCATATTTTGTCCATATGTTTTCTTTAATATTTAACATCATGTCAATTATTATTATTGTTTTTATTTTTGACATAAATGTCACCCAAATGAAATGGGATGAATTCGTTGAAAACATCATACATATGGATATCAACAAGGATTCGAAAGATGATACTCCATCATCCACTGCTGGCTTCACTTTTGTTAATCCTAATGTTTAGTAATATGTATATCACATATCAATAATGTGTAATTTTTGACATCGTCTAGCTTTTAATATTATTTTCACAATAATATTATATAATTCTTCACTTTTTCATAATTATAGTTTTGTTTACTTGTAGGTTTCACACGGTACATGATCATGGCGGTGTACCATAATGCATGACTTGGACATGGATGAATGACTACTTTTTATTGGACATACAGAAAAAACTATGATAGTTTTTCTTTATCTAGATTTAACTAGAACTTCAATAGACTGTGTTTATTTTTTATTGTATATGCAGTGTGAATGTTTCACTTTGTTTTGATTGGATATGCATTAAAAACTTTTAATTAATGGTATCATCAAGTTGACTTTATTTGGAATCTATTTATATATAATTATTATAATTTGTATGCTTATAAAATATGGATGACTATCAAAAATTAATTATTACAAGACTTCAAGAGGATTGAACAATGTACTTTCCGAGGTATGAACACATCTATTACATAGGACTAAAGAGTTGTCACAAGAGGATTTGAAAGACTTTTATGAATCTATAGGAGAAGTCACTAAGGTAAGATATATGTATGTTTATTATCATGAGTGTTGGGTTTTTAGGTGCATTTGACACTGCTCATGCTGCTACAAGATAAAAGTGTTGGTCTGATAAGGAAAACAACCGAAAAACGAAGGTAACCGATTGCAAAGCATACCATTCTATGGAAGTAATTTTAGGGCTAAATTTAACTGTAGTAACTAGTTCTTTAAAAGAATGCATCGGATGGTAGAAAGCTCTCTTTCTGTCCTCTTGTTGGTTAGAAAGTTGTGACATAGATATTTCTTCATTGTGACTATTGAATGATCTACTTTATGTTTCTTAAACAGGTTGCGTGGGCCTTGGGTGATGTAGTTGGTGACTCACCGAGTTGTAGGGATCTTGTTCTCGGTCACGGTGCATTGATGCCATTGATGTTGACATGGTTAGGATGCTTGCAGACCTAAGGAAGGTACAACTTGTACTCGATAGCTACGAAATTAGTTTGAACATTGCACGCTCAAACACTTTACAATAGTAGTCTGTGTTGATTTTTTAGTTGCCAAATTGATTCTTGATCTGTATCTGTAGGTTTTTTAGTTGCTGAAATAAGTACAAAGAACACATGAATCTTTACAGTGGATTCATGCAAGGAATCGAGAAAGCATGTCTATGTGTACCAAAGAAGAGCTGTGTTCACCACCACCCTTTGAAGGCTCTCTTGGAAACATTGGATTGTTTATCAAAATGTAAACATTGTGATATAGAAACATTATCTTCACCCAATCTTCAAAAGGGATTCATTCAAAAACTTGTCACTAGAGTGGAGAGTATAGATGGGAATGGGAGATTGTTTATCAATATCTATTTTTTATTTTTTGGAATGTTTTTTGTTGAATTTGAAATATTTTAGCTTTAAAATAATGTTAGTTTATTTAGAAATCAATCAATTAATTTTCATCCATTTTTTGAATTGGTTTGACAATATTCATTTTTTAAACGGGTTGATATGGGTCATGTCCAATCGTGTCAACCCAACATGACCCATTTATTAAACTGTTAATATGGGTCATGTTCAATTGTGTCAACCCGACACGACCCATTTATTACATGGGTTACGTGGTTCGTGTTTGTGTCAACCCGACATGACCCATTTATTAAACATGTTACGTGAGTCGTGTCATGTTATCTATTTATTAAACAAGTCTTATTAGGGTTGAGGATTTTGACACGATTAATAAAAGTGTCGTGTTCGGGTTGACACATATACTGTTGTACCCCTAACTCGACCTGACATGAACCTAACCCGCGAACACAAATTGCCATCCCTACTAGATGATATGAATTAGATAAGACTAATTTAGTGATTACTAAAATACTTGGTTGTTGTCTCCAAGAATGCTGATGGTGTGAAACAAGGGTTGGAACGTATTGAAATCAAAACAATGGTGATGAAATATAATAAGGACTAACTAATAATTGTAGAGAATACTTGGGGCAGGTTTCATGCATGACTCGGGTTATCAAACATAGCCAAAACAGTGTATTAGGATCAGAAGATGTAGCTCACCGCCTACTGCCATACACCACAACTTGTCATCATATCACCATGTATATGAAAAGGGATCCGGATGAGGTAGGCAATCGAAACAAGTACCTGTCTTCAAAGGATGAGGTTTGCTGATGTTGGAGAAGGCCTAGTCTTCAATCCAAGTATTGAACTAGGCATTTGTAGATGGTTTGAAGGAAGTTACCTCAAATTAACCCCAAAATAGTAGTGCCGCCAGCTGAAAATTACTAGGGGATTGTTCTCCTCAACTAATGAAGATTACTGGTGGGTGTATGCACTCTTAGGGTCGCCCAAGGGTTATTATAACCATGGAAAAATCTCACTTCCAAACTCCTAATAAATAGGAGTTGGGAAGTAAAACTTCCCAAGTCGTTAAGGTCCCTGTTTTGACGCCTGATTGTCATAGAACTAAGTGAGACCCACCATAATGCTATCGATAAGGCAGAAGATGGTTTGATATGGGATCGTCCTGGTCTCTACCACATTCCCACAAAAAAACTTTGCTTGATTTTCAAGAGTTGAAGAGCAATATCCAATCTCGTACAGGTGCTTTCCAGGTGTAGTTCACACTTCGGCTTGAGTAATATTGCTAAAACTACTTCACGATGGACTGTTGATGAAGTTTCTCACATCAAATAGGGTCGTCCAACACCCTAGCATGTCAGGGAAGGATTATTTTGATCAAAACCTTAATACTTTGGTGTTGATGGTCAATCTTTTACAGGTCTCATAGATTCAACACTTCAACTTTGTAAAAAAAATTCAAAAAAAAGTGAAGAAAAGAGTGAGGAAGAAGACCTTTAACCTAAGGGAAGAGAGTAGCCTCCACCACCAGCATTGAACTAGGTAGAGCCTAGAGTCATTCCAAGGTTTTAGAGGTCTTCAACCTATGCAAAGAGGAAGAATGAGCTATTAAAGCTAAACGTAAAAGCTACTTTTTATTCAAAATATTCATCCTCAAATAAAACTGATCGTGGACTACATATAGACCCTCCCATGAATTAGGTTTAATATAAAAAGAGAAGAAAAGACATCAATACCCCTAATACAGGTAATGTCTATCTAAAATAACCTCCAACTAAAATATCTCTAATAAACTAATAATGACAAAACTAGCCTCAAAATTTTGTTCCTCCTTTTACATGAGACACAATTAACATGAAAAAAGTCAAAAAAATAAATGGTTGTGCACATGACCTAATCATCATCTCGGTCATGATGTCCGCATCAAACACCCTTACGAGTTTTGATGAAGCAGGAAGTACAGGTGTTCTTATGGAGGATGCAAACTCCATGCGCATCCAGATCTGTAATAAGTTAAAATACATCAAAGACAAACAATTTTTAAAATGTAACATGTATGCAAAAATTTAAAACTCCAACCATGACACTCATTGCACGTTGATGTTGTTTAACTTACTCCAAGGATCCTAAGTCTATATATTTAGAGAGAGAGAATCCTCTCTAGTAGAAGCCTATAATTATCACCACAGCCTAATGTGACAGAGGTAAAATTGTTAAAATACACACCCAAATCAAAGCACAACCAAAACAGACACCAAAATAAAATATTTGCCTCGTATCATCCCATGGTGATTGCTACAAGTCAGTTGAGATTGTCTCCTGTCCATAAATAATCTAGTGGCTTCAAGAAATGTACACAAAACCCAAAAATGAAAATTACTACTTTTTGTGGTATGTGTATATCTCCCAAAGAACACAAGGTTATTTGTGGACAAGAGATATTGATCATTTTTGCTATAGGCTTTCACTACATATGATGATCCCAAGTGCATGTCGGATCCTATCTTGATCCGAGATGTCACATCATCTGCAAAAGATATCGAGTTTAGTAAACTTAATCGCATAGTAGGGTAGATTTTAGGGTCTTTAGGTTAGGGTTGTGTCATTGGGCATCACGTCCTCAGGTTGCGTACATATACTCTTTCTAGGTGAATCAAGCCAAATGTAATTCTACTAAACTGATCTAAGGCATAGAAGTGTCGTTATCACTTTTCTTGAGGATAGTCGAGGCCTCTCACTTTATGTGCAAGGGACCGTGTGCCAAGCTAATCTCTGGATACAACCAAGCTTAGACCAAGTCTTGTCTCCCAACAAGGTGCACTCTTTAGAGAGACCACGAGACCTCTCATACAAACATATTACCTTTAATGGTTGGGTGCCCAAAAAACAAGTGATAAAAGTTGTTCAAATTTTATAAAAATTTCAGTAAAGTTTCCTCTTAAGAAGACCTCCAACACAATATCAAAATAGTGTCGTTCTCAAGGAACCACTGTGATCATGGAGGATATGAGCCCATAGATTTATGTTATTCCCTTCAAAGGGGGTACTGAATCCAAGTGTAAACAGATCCTATATCCAAGGTTGCTGGTCAAGCAGACCCACGGCCCCATGGGCTTCTTCTTCATTCTTCTCCTCTTCTTCCTCTTCCTCTGGGATCCCCTTATGCGTTTCCTTCTCTGTCATCCAAGCTCCTTGAGTTTTAACCCATTCACTCTTTCACGTGTTTACAATTTATTGGACATCAATCATCCATTTCGATGTGATGGGGCCATCCGTACGGATTAGCTTGCCCTACAAGCTTTGTTATGGGTCTTCTAGGCCTATCGCGAGCAAGCCTAGTTCTACCATGAGCCAGCTTCATTGCGGTCCAAGTTCAATCACGGTGTCAAGCCATAACGGGCTTTTATCGTGATGTAATTTTCGGTCGCGATGTCAGACCTAGATGGGCCTTCATCACGAATGAGGCTTTCATCGCGGTGCACCTTCATCAGAGTATGTCTTACTTGTGATACATTATACTTGAACTACACCTTGGTTTGCTCATGATGCAATTTCATTACGTACAAAGCGCACCTCAAAGCACCCTTACCCTTACCCATGCGCAAAGTATTATGCACCTTGTTATACCGTAACAATCTAAGAGAGAAAGTGTTTCTTCAAATTACACAAGATGAACCAACGCATTTAATTATATATTATTTGCCTTTTTGGTTTTAACTTATGTGGGACTAAAGCAAGACATCATTTTTCAAAATTTTGAAACACCAAAACTTGAAAAGGGTAAAACTATGGTTGGTAAAACCTGAAAAACTGAGGTCAGATTTTGTAAGACAACTTAGAGAGTGGCTAAAGTTGGAATGACATTAGGGCTGACACATCAG
>JAOXJP010228606.1:0-11095 GCA_025762735.1 Platanus orientalis | reverse complement strand
TCTAAGGGTGAGGGGTGAGGGTGCACTAGAGAAGATGCCCATCCAAGGGTTGGTAACCTAGCCTTAAGGTGTGAATGTCTTAATTCCATTAATGAGTTAACATGCTTTGAGGCTTTAGCTCACTAAAGTGTAATGATTACTTTTTGGTTTTTCTATATCTTTATTGCGTGACCCTTTTCTATGGCTCTCGGATTCGGAATTGGGTGAACTCAGTGTTTGGTTTTGAAGTCTCGGACGATCCGGTCGCAACGAGTCAGACGAAACTAAATTACGATAAGGGTAAGGGGTAAAATCAAGGTTTTTCTATCCTAAAAAGCTCATGGATACATTTTGTAAGGACAAAGAGGTAAAATTGATCTTAGAAATTGTCTGGTGAAAGATGGCCCTTGGTTTAGGCGAACCATAGCCTCTGACTACACTAAATTTTGATAACTGAGCTGAAAATTGCGCCAAAAATACTCGTTTGGTCATACGAGGATTTTCTGATGGGAACTACTCCTGTATCTTATGTGGATCTCTACTTTGAGTTGTGCTTGGCGGTTTTAAAGCCTGAAGAGTATCGAGACTATAGGAATTGACAGATTAAATATCGAATCCTTGAGCAGTTGCTAGAGGATTTACGAAGCGGGGCCATTTGCAAGGATCGGGTTTCTATAGGTACTTGAAGGTCAGGGGAATTGAGCTGCCAGACCTCCTTCAATGCTCAAGTTTATGAAATAATCTTTCAAAGACAGGGTAGAGGTGGAACAAATGAGCCTGACCTTAACCCATTCTAAGTTTGGGAGAATCTTTGAGGGCATTTTGTGTGTTAAATATAGACAATGCAACTTAATCTATCTTGAGCGGAAAGTGATGGTGCAAAACATGGGGATCTCGTAATCCAATGAAATTTTGATACTTTGAAGGTATTGAAATTATGAGAATGTGGTCACTGATAAACTAAATTTTTAAGTTTGGGTGAACTCCCAAGAGTCGGTTGATCACCCGATTTCTGATACGAAATTGATATTCCTTTTAGAGTAATTTAGAGAATCTACTTGGATAAGTTACACGAAAGCTCATGTCCCTTAGACAGTTTTTTGAAGGTTTCGCAATTTTGGAGAGATGGACGCCAACTGATCATAATTCGGACAACCGGGGAACACGTTTGCTTCTTATGAGTGAAATGGGATTAGGACAGCTTTTTAATCCTTTGGGGAAGATTTGAGATTTCGCTCAGATTCGAAACATCAGAGTTCTTTTCTTATACCTGAAGATTTGAAGCCGAGGTCAGAGGCAGGGTATGACCATTGATCTTTCAGAATTCAGAGATCAGATAAGTCTCTAAGAGCTTTTCCAATGATCATTTTTAGGTCAGGATTAAACTAAGTTGAGAGGTTTACTATTGTCAATCTTGATGAGGGTCAACTCTATAATCAGTTTCTTAAAACTGGGAGAAGCAGGAGTGCATAGGGTCTAGAATTACACCATTCTAATAATGGGAGAGATTTTAGGGGTCCTTTAAGGGTCGAGAGGTGAATTCTTAGAGGTGAAAAAGGTAAAACAGTAATTTTTTGCTCGCAGGTCAAAAATGTGCAAATGAGGGATCTTTGTCTGTGATACTTCATGGCAGGAAGGCTTATATAGATAAGAGAAATTTAATGATTTGAAGGATAAATAGTGGGTTCTAGGCCTTTGAAGGTAAAAGGGTAAAAATGATAATTTTTTCACCTATGATGCTTTATTGATGAAAGGCTTATGGAGGTCGGGAAAATTACAAACATGAGTGGGTTCTTGAATGTGGACCCTCAAAGTCCTGTTGATGCTATTGTGAGAGATTAGGATTTGTCTTAAAATAATGCACTTTGGGCTATAATAAGGTGTTTTAACTAATTCATTGCGACTGAAGTATCTGTAAAGACTTCTTTGAGAATGCATAACCTCCTAAAGTCCAGGCTTGTTTTTCCTAAGCCAAGGGTGCTTACAGTCTTGATGCCTAGATGCTGTTATGTTGTCCTTATGCTATCACATGACCCAAGTCAAAATATGGGTACTGACATTATTTCTTTGGATACTCTTGACTATAATGGGTACAAGTACACTATTGGAGGTAAAGTTATGAGGGTGACAAAAGGTACTTTGGTGGTGATGAGAGGATAGAAGAATGCAATTAAGGCATATGCCTAGATGCTGTTTTACATGCTTTAGGGTAGTATAGTCTTAGGAGTAGCAATTGTTTCATCATCGATAGATTCAGATGCTGATACTATCTGCTTGTGGCATATGCAATTAAGGCATATAAGTGAGAGGGGTATGATAGTTTTGAGTAAACAAGGCATACTTTGTGGTTAGAAAATAGGGAAGTTGAACTTTTATGAGCATAATGCATCTAGGAAGCAATGCAAGGTTAAGTTTAGTTCAACTATTCATAGGAAAAAGGGTATCATGGATTATATTTACTATGATCTTTAGGGTCCATCTCGTATTGCTTTAAAGGCGGGTTCTCATTATTTTCTAACTTTCATTGATGTCTACTCAAGAAATGTATGAATATTTATTTTGAAACACAAAGATGAAGTGTTTCTCAATTTCAAACAATGTACGACAATGGTTGAGAAGCAGACATGCAAAAAGATCACGCATCTGAGAACATATAATGATTTAGAGTTTTGTTCAAGTGAATTTGATGGGTTCTACAAGAATGAGGAGATTGTGAGGCACCACATAGTTAGAAAAATGCCCTAGCAGAATGGGTTCTAAAGAGAGCTAGTTGTATGCTCTTTAATGTAGATTTGGGAAAAAATCTGAGTTAAAGCAATTTTCATAGCTTGCTACATGGTGAATCGATCTCCATCGACTGCCATTGAGTGTAAAAACTTCTAAAGAGGTAATCTAGTACTTGTACTAATTATTCTTGTATGAAAATTTTTTGTTGTCTTGCTTACGCTTATATGAATGAAAGTAAGCTAGAACCTAGAGCTAAGAAGTGTATTTTTTTGTGTTATGCACTTGGGGTGAAGGGATACAGGCTGTGTTGTTCTAATCCTAAGTTACTAAAGTTTTTTATTAGCAAAGATGTTACCTTTGATGAATCCATCATGCTTAATCTGAAAAATGATAATGTTAATATAGATAAGGATCATGATATCAGCAAGCATGTAGAGCTAGAGTATGATATTTTGGAGAATGGGCACAATGTCACTTCCATTCAACCTATTGAAGAAGAGATGCAATATCCTAGTGAGGAGGAACAGACACCACAAGAACGGAAGTATAGTATTGCTACTAGGAGACAAATGAGAGAGATTAGACCACCTCAGAGATATAGTAGCTATACAAAGATGGTTTCTTAAGCATTAACTGTAGTAAAGACTATTGAATGTCAAGAACCTTTCATATACCGTGAAACTATCACGAGCAGTGAGTCTACGCAATGAATTGTTACTATAAATAAGGATATTAAGTCTCTCCATAAGAATCTAACTTGGGAGCTAGTGATATTGTTTAAGAACGAGAGGATTATTGGTTGTAAATGGTTTTTCAAGAGGAAAGAAGGAACTCCAAGAGTGAAAGATGTAAAATAACTATTTTCACCAGTTGTGAAGTATAGTTCTGTTTTCATGTTGCTTTACATGGTCGTTATATTTTGACTTAGAGTTAGAGTAGCTTGATGTTAAGACAAATATGCATGGTGAGCTTGAGGATCAAATTTACATGCATCAAAAAGAGGGGTTTGCTGTTTTAAGTAAAGAATACCATGTTTACTTGTTGAAAAAGTCTGTATATGGCCTGAAACAATCGCCTTTTCAATGGCATAAGTGGTTTGACACTTTTATACTTAGACATGACTATTCTAGAAATCAATATGATAGTTATGTTTATTGCAAGGAGCTCTCAGATGGTTTTTTTTTTTTTTGTGTTTTGTTGGTATATGTTGATAACATGTTTATTGTTGCCAAGAACATGTTTAAAATTAACAAGTTAAAGGCTAAGCTTAGTGGTGAGTTTAAGATGAAAAACTTTGTTAATGTAAAATATATTTTTCAATCTCATTCCAAAACTATGTAAGTACATGTTGTAATGTGGTCATTGAGTTGGTTTTACTTGTATGTATATTGTAATATTCACTAAGTCATGTAAGTCTAAGTCATGTCCGGAAAAAGCTTCAAGAAGATCATCTTAAAGTTAGGAAGACCACAAGCATCAAAAGACAATTTCAAAAAAGTCTCAAGCATCTCAAGTTCTAATGTCAAGCCACCTCAAGAGCCAACTTAAACTTAAAAGGTAAAACATGAGTACAAGTGGTAAGTAAGCTTTAGAGACTAAACCTTACCTAGGTTGGTTAATTTGGACCTCACCCAAGCCTAGAGAAGAACCTCTCTAGCCCTCGTTTGAAAAGAGATAAAAAAAATAGAGTTAAAATTCAAAAAATAGGAAATTTGGACCAATCCATGGCGTCTCGAACCGATCAATTTAAGTGGACCGATCCAAGTGGTTTTGGGAGTACCTCTCAGTGCAAGATAGAGAGTACTTAGACTAATCTGAGGGTAAGGCTGGACCAATCCGATAGTTTTTTGGGTTCTCAAAAACACAAAAAGAGAACTTCCAGACCAATCCAAAGTACCCTGGACACATCCAAGTTGGACTGATCTGAATATAGCCGAACCAATCCGATGCGTTAGAATTGGAAAAAATCCAACTCGAACTCTTCCCAACAGCTATATTTTTTACCGTTGGAATAGAACCATTTGGGATTTCTTCTGTGCTTGATTTTCTACTCTATAAATAGGGAAGAAACCCCAATGAATCTATAAGAAAAAAGAGAGAAACTCTTCATGATTTATACATAAAAATCCTTGTTCTTTAGCTATATTATTTGTAAATATTTGAAAAGAATTGAGTGAACGACTTAAAGTTGTTTCCATAATAAAATCCTTACTTAGGCCATCTTATAAACTCTCCCAACATTATAGTTAAATCTTTGGAAGCTAGGAGAGCTAAGCCAACAAGCTGGGCTCTTGTCTCCCTACAAAAGGGTAGAAATTATAGTAAAATTAACCCAAGAAGCAACCTATCAAGGATGAAGTTTTCCAACTTCATCATATAAACAACCTTCATCAAAGTCACCAGAGGCAGATTCTCATAGCATTTACCGGAGATAAGTGTGGATTCTCATTGTCCATCGGAACCACTGGATGGAATGCACTCACCGGAGACACTAGTTGCGAACTTATAAGGCGAGTGGATTCTTATGGAGCTTAAAGTAAAATTTCAAGTATATAAATTTTCCTGTAACAATTTAGGATAACTAATAATAAAATTAAAGTGACTTGAGAGTGGACATAGGCCAGAGTGCCAAACCACTATAATTCTTTGTGTTGTGGTTAAGACTCTTTTGCATTGTGATTATTTACTTATTTATGCAATTGCTCTTGTGGTTCAATAAGTCTAAAATTTAGTTAATTGACTTATGTTAAAATCCTATAGGGAATCTATCAACCCTACTTCAGCCCTGCTATAGTTTGCTATAGTGCATGATGATGCCCCCCGTGGTCTATGATAGGTTCATAGTGAGGATTGTAGTTGCACTTGTAAGAATGTGGTATCTTTATGTAACATCTTGATTTACTTGTTGAATATTCCACTACATATTAAGTTAAATTTTAAGTAAATCAACATAAATTTAAAATTGGACTTAATGGTAAAATAAGTTTAAAAGAGTTGGCCTGATCTTATTCACCCCCTCTAGGATCATCGGATATCAATATCTTGGAATTTCATACTTGTGGGCAAGAAAGAAGATTTGGGGTATGAAAATTCACAAGGATAAAAAGCAAAAAATTGTATTTTTCACAAATAAATTATTTTGTAAAGATACTTGATCTCTTTGAAATGGAAGATTCTAAACTTGTGAGTACCTCATTTGCGAATCACTTTTAACTTTCAATAGACTTATCACCACATACCGAGGAGGAGAAGAAGTACATGTCTCATGTTTTGTATGCTACTATAGTTAGGAGTCTCATGTATGTTATGGTTTGTATTTGTTTAGATATTTCACATGCTATTAGTGTTGTGAGTAATACATGAAACATCCAAGGAAGGCACATTGATAGGCTATGAAATTGATAGTTCAGTATTGAGAGGTATTGCAGATGTTGGTTTGATGTTTGATAAAATCAGTAGAGTTGATAGTTGTGTAGTTGGATTTGTATATTCTAATTATGCAAGGGATCATGATAAGATGAGGTCTTTGATAGGTTATCTTCATTATATCGGGTTGCGTATTAGTTGAAAGACAACATTACATGCTACAGTTGCTTTGTCCAGTACTAAAGTAGAGTATATGGTAATGATTGAGGCAGTCAATAAGACCATTTGATTAAAAGGCTTGCTTTATTAGCTAGGCTTGAAGCAGGGTTTGATTGTTGTACATTGTAACACTCAGAGTGCTATACATTTGACTAAAAATCAGATGTATCATGAGACAACCAAATACATTGATGTCAAATATCACTTCATTCAGGAGATCATCTCGTAGAGCTAAATAGAAATGAAGAAGATTGTAACGACAAATAACCCAGCAGACATGATGACCAAGACAATTTATGTATTCAAGTTTAAGCATTGTCTCGACTTGATTAGTGTTTGCAGTATTTAAGAATTATCCTTTGGGGTTTCGTGGAAAAGAGTTTCTATACTATGGAGTTTGGTAGAATTCAAGCCAAGGTGGAGTGGGAAAGTGTCTCGAATTCAACATGAGATGTAAGTCGTGTGTGCAATTGGAGAAAAATTCAAATAACCCGTTTATCGAAAATTTTGACTTGTTTCAGGGTTCGACCTGACCCATGAGGAGAATAGAGTTTATTCGTGAGTTACATGGTGTTTCTTGGGAACTATACAGCTGCACTTCATTGTAATCTCTCGTTCTCCATTCATAGTGCAATTCTCACACCATTTTCTCCCATGGATATAGGCTTTAAGTTGAATCATTGTATTCTTTTTGTGAATGTTGCTTTTCGCTATTTTCTTTCTTCTATTTTTCTTGCATATGAACTCCAAATCTAGGGTTTCCGCACAACAAAAAATAACTTAGAAGTGACGTAGAAGATAGATCAAGTCAATCATACTTGATTGACCACTTGCTTAGTGCCTAGGGTACTCAATCATGAGACATGTCTATGGCATGTCCACAACTATAAATAATCTAACTAGTTTTGAACAAAGTTTTGCTAAACATGGTCTTGTTTAAACCTGGTAAAGTGGATTTCTTGCAGTGCACAACATTGCAGCGGCCTTGAGCGACACACAATGGAAAAAAGTGAAAACATTTTTTTATGCACAGGGTTGGGTGTTTTTCACTTTTTTCTGCAATGTATCACTCAACACCGGGCTCGGATTATGTGCAAACGAATCTTGTGAGAACTGTGCATGCAACACCAAAGGAGCTGACGCATCAGTACCGAAAAAGTGATTTACACTTTTTGGGGGGTACTTATTACTTTTCGGCGCTGATGTGTCCGCACCCTAATGCCATTTTCACAATTCTCACAAGATTCGTTCTCACCTAATTTTTATCCCTCAATGCCTAATGCTTTGGTGTTACAACTTTTTGCGTGGTAGGAAATCTGCTTTATTAAATTAGGGAAGATGAAAATTCATTGTCGGGTGATGGCTAGTCACAATCTTCATGAAGATACCCAAATCCAATATGGGTGGAAATTAATCAACTTGCAACTTCAAAATATGTTTAAGTTTGCAATAGTTAGAATTTGTTTAGACAATGTTTTGGTAAAAAGAGCATCTATGTTAAACTTATAGTAGAAGTGACTTTATATCGCTCCATGATTATATTAAAAGGGAAGGGCTATTGGCACCCCCAAAATTGATCACCACACCCCCAAAAAAAGAAAATACCTTTTTTACCCCTCCCCAAAACACCCTCCTCCATCCTCCCTCTCTCTCCCTGACACGTTTCTCCCTCCCTTGGCAGTCTCTCTCTTCTCCCCCTCCCTCCCTCTCTCCTCTCTCTCTTCCTCTTCCTTTTCCTCTCTCTCTCTCCTTCTCCCTCCTCCCTCTGTTTTCTGTTTTTCATTTTTTTGTCGTGTTCTCTCTCCCTCCCTCTCTCTTCCTCTTCCTCTCTCTCTTCCTCTTTCTCTCTCCCTTTGCGTTTTCTCTCTCTCCTCTCCCTCCCTCTCTCTTCCTCTTTCTCTTCCTACCTCTCTCATTCTCCCTTTCTGTTTTTTTTGGCAGGGGGACGTTCAGAGGTGCAGGTTCGGGCAAGGGCCCCCCTGTTCGAACGTGGAGGTCCAAACAAGTGGGCACCTGCACAGACCTGCGCCTCCAAATGCCCCTTGTAAAAAAAAAGTAGAGGAAGAGAGAGAGAAGAGGAAGAGAGAGAGAGGAAGAAAGGGAGGGAGGGAGAGAGAGGGAACACATAGGGAAAAACAGAGGGAGAAGGAGAGAGAGAGAGGAAGAGGGAGGGAGAATGAGAGAGAGAGAGGAAGAGAGTGGGAGGGAGAAGAGAGAACACACAGGGAAAAAAACTGAGGGAGGAAGAGAGAGGAAGAGAGAGAGGGAGAGGAGAGAGAGGGAGGAAGAGAGAGAGACGCTAGAGAGGGAGGGAGGAAGAGAGGGAGGAGGGTGTTTTGGGGAAGGGTAAAAAGGTTTTTTTTGGGGTGTGGTGATCAATTTTAGGGGTGCCAATAACCCTTCCCATATTAAAATTGACCAGAGAGCATATCCTTTGTGATGCTACACCTTTTTTTAGACCCCTTTTATTTCCCCGATCTAACTGTCACCTCCAATTGTCTACAATGTGAAACTCTCTACCATTTGAACTGGTACTATCACAGCCACAAAAGTGGTTATAATTTGATCGAAGTTTGAAATTCAAATGTCAAGGGTGTCAAATCACACCCATTTTATGCTTGTTTGAACTGTAGAATGATCTCAAATTGTAGGCGATTCTTGTACCGGTAGAAGTAAAAACCACTACCGAAATTTTGTAGAGTAATACCTAGGTTAATTTTGGCATTCCCTTTGTCCTTCTACCATCTTCAATTTGCATCATTTTACTCTTTTTCACTGCCACAGTTATTGGTCTTTGGTGCACATGATCAAATCATCTCGGTTGCTCATCCCTCATTTTATCACCAATTGTTATTATACCTAAGCTTTCACAAATGGATTCATTCCCAATCTATTCTTTTTTAGTGATACAACATGTTAAATTCTCAACAAAACTGGGCTCGGAACATCTCTGGTCTAAGTGGAGAAATACCACGCCAATAGGTTCAATACCTATATTAAGAACTAAGAAGTGGCACGATTGTCACGCCCCGCATGGTAATGAGAGGCTTTGGAGACCCTCACCAATAAATTCAATGTATTGGGGACAATGTATCTAGAAGAATCTAGAATAATCCGGAATAATCTAGAAGGATCCGGAAGGTTCTAGAGAGTTCTAGAGAGATCTAGAAGATTCTAGAAGGTCCTAGAATATTCTAGAAGGTTCTAGAATTATGTGGATGATTCTAGAAGGTTCTAGAACATTGTGGATAACTCAAGAGGAGTGAGCTCTCAAGCATTGTAAGCTTGTAAGCATTCTTGGATAGCAATAAAGCTTTCTATTTCTTTCCTCTCTAAGTGTTCTCTTGTGTTTAAGACACCAAGTGTGGGTGTGGGCTAGGCTGACTTGTCTACAAGCAGGAATAGCACGAGTACCGCACGGTCTCTGGAACTTGGAGAAGCTGAGCCCGTGACACGATGCTCTATAATGCTTGATAAGGGTATTTTGATAAAAACATAAATACTTATTTATTATGTATTTTATCATAACACATTCCTTTAAACATGTATAATTACTATAGTTAGACATCCTTTATTAATTGCACATTGGTTGGTATTCAGATCGGAGGTTATTTAAAACCCCACAAAATTGAGTAATTATCTCTCCAGATTTTTAAAGTTCAGTTTCGGTAGTCAACACATATCCAAAATATCAACAAACTGAATTGCACATATTTCAGTTTTGTTTTTTTGCCACATGTCAACCATTGAAATCTGCCGAACGTTATCTGAACTTTAAGACTCTGGAGAGTATCAGGGGGCATAAAATTATACCGGTAAGGTCTGCCGATATATATATCGAAATATGTTCACCCAAAAATATAATAATAATAATTTTGAGAGTAAATTTTAAATAACCAAAAAAAGCCTGTGACCGCATCACAGGCTGACAAGTGGGTGGATGCGTAAGGCTAAATGTGTCAAAAAGTGTTCAAATAAAAAAAAAGTGTTTAAAAAAGGCACCAAATTCAAAAATATATCACCTGTCAGCCTATGAAGCTGTCATAGAGGGTCACAGACTCTTGGTCACAGAATATTTGTTTCTTAAAAATATCCATTCGTTTTTTGTTTTTTTGATAAAAAAAAATTCTGTTTAATTTGAGTATATCGTTTGAGTCTGCTAACGCAGGAAACTTAAAGAGTCAAGAATCTTACAACGCTTTGATGTAGGGTCCTTGTGGGAATAGGGCTTGTGCCACGTGGCAAAAATTTGAAAGACAAAACTGAAATATCACTGTATCCATCTAAGGATTCCGGATAAAATAAAGTAGTTAAAGTTCCTTCAAACATACTTAAGACCCAATTTTATATTATATAACAAAATTGGGATTCGTTTGATTAAATATTTGTATTTCACTGTGTCAGGGGTTTAGGACTGTTTAAAAAGGTCATCAGGTGATGCGCCTTTCCCAATCTTCTTCCATTCCTTCTCCTTCTGTCTGTCATTCTGTTATTTTTTTTTGGCTCAACTTAGGCATCCGAAAGATTGGAAATCCGAAATTTCCTTCCTCTTCGACGCGAAAATCTATTCTTCCGCTGAAGTAATCTGAGATATGGATTTGCACAAACCAGAGAGGGAGAGGGAGATGGGGCTGCTCTCTAACGGGTATTGTTCTTCGATTGTTTCAATTAATGGGAATTCTTCAATTAATATTTGATGTTTTTTGATTTTTTTGGGGTTTTTTGAATATCTACTAACGAACGAACGAACGGAGCAAGGTCAACAGAGACAGCCTCAAACGAGGGGATCGCATCTACTCATGGA
>JAOXJP010228605.1:0-11096 GCA_025762735.1 Platanus orientalis | reverse complement strand
GCCTATTAGTCTTGTGGGAAGCCTGTAAAATCATTTCCACTATTCTGTCTTTAAGGTTAAGGGGTGTTATGGATGAAATGATTTCTAACACTCAAGGTGCCTTTGTCAAGGGGAGACAAATAATGGACAATATTTTCATTGTGAATGAGCTTGTTGATGGGAGAAGGAAAACAAAAACTCATGGGCTGATGTGCAAAATAGACATGGAAAAAGCGTATGACTGAGTTGATTGGGGCTTTCTTCGGTGGGTTTTGGTGAAGAAAGGCTTTGGAGACAGATGAATTGGTTGGATTATGGGATGCCTAGACCACCTTCACTTCTCAGTTATGCTGAATGGAACCTTTAAAGTTTTCTTTAGCTCTTCTCAGGGATTAAGACAAGGGGATCTGTTTTTTTTTTTTTTCCCCATTCTTTTTTACTCTTTTACTGATGCTTTCAATGTGTTAATGTCAAAAGCTAGAGAGCATTCTCTTCTTGAAGGATTTTCAGTTAGTACGGATTTCCCATCGATATCTCACTTGCAATTTGCCGGCGATACCATTTGTTTTGTTGATGTAAAAATGGATCAGGTAACGAATTTGAAATTTATTTTGAGGATATTTGAAACTATTTAAGGATGGAAAGTTAACCTTTTTCAAATCCAGTATGGCAGGAATTGGTGTGAATGATGCAAAGTTATCCAGCTACACCAAGTGGTTTGGTTGCAAGGTGGAGTGTTGGCCGTTAAAATATTTGGGCCTCCATTTGGGCGGCAATCCTAGGTCCCTTTCTTTTCGGGGCCCGGTTGTGGAAAGAGTTCAAAAGAAAATGGCTAGAAGAAATCTTATATCTCTTTGGGAGAGTGTATTACGCTGATGAAGGCAACTATGTCTAATGTGCTAGTCTATTTTATATCTTTATTCAAGATGCCCCGGAAGATCAATCTTGTGTTGGAGAAATGTCAAAGGTTTTTTTGTGGGAGAGGGGAAGGGACAAAAATGATCATTTGGTTAAATGGTTGGAATTGTGTTGGTCAAAAAATTCGGTGGGTTGGGAATTGATCATCTTAAAGAAAGGAATGTGGCTTTTCTCATGAAATGGCTATGGCGATTCTTCTTTGAGAGGGGCAGTTTATAGAAATCCCCAATTCTCAGTATGGAGTGCACTCAAACGGGTGGGATTATTCTCTCCATACCTCTCCATCTATGTCTTTGATTTGGAAAACCATTATCCATCTATATCCCTTATTTTTTCCCCTATGTGTGTTTTGAGTTTAGAGATGGCCGCTCAGTCAAATTCTAGAAGGACCTTGGTGGGGTGATCAAAGCCTCTCTTCTTCCTTTGCTAGATTATTTCGCCTCTCTAACCAAAAAAATGCACTTGTCTCTGATGTCATGGCCTTTATCAGGCCTCGATTGGAATTTGACTTTTTCGAAGGATTTTTATGATGGGGAAGTTGATCTTTTGGTTATTTTTCTTTCCAGTCTTGATAAGTGTTTTTTTCCAATTTGTTCTCTAACAAAAGGATTTGGATCCTTGAGTCATTTGGAAATTCACTTCCAAGTTTGTTTGAAGGCTCTTTGATGCAGGACCAAAAGGCTCTGATTTGATTCTTTAATAGATAACCTATTGTAAAAATAAAATAATAGAAAAAGAAATAGAGAAAGAGAAGAAAATGCCAATGGAGTCACACCAATGGCCTTCTAGGAGTCACACCAATGGGTTGAAAGCATCACTTTCAAGATTTTGGAGTCACACCAGAGAATAAAGCAACTGTAGCCTTGAATTCATCAATTATCATTAGGAAGACATGTGATGGATACTTTTTCATTTAGTTGTTTTAGTTCTTTTTAGACTCTTACTTTGTATTAGACTTTATTATGGGTTGTATTAAGTTTGAAGTTTAAAGTTTAAGAATAATAGTTTTATATTTTATTTGAGATGATAGGAGACTAGTTTTTATAGATGGTATAAGTTTATGGTTTATTTGCGCTGCACCTTTAAGATTATGGTTAGCATTATGATGCTAGTAACAAATTATTTTAATTTTGCAGCATATGTTATGTTAAATCTACAGTTAAGGTGATAGGTTAAAATTTATGGCCTATCATGTATTGACCCGGTTTAGTAACGGCCCAGATTCACGCTTAAATAAGGTTATGAAATTGGGGTTGTTACACATAACCAGTTGATGGATTGGTTAACACGAGTACAACCCCATTATAGTCGTTTGTGGGAAGAATTAAATATTATGGAGTGTGTTTCTCTTTCTAAATTTATTATGCCTATGGATAGAGAACTGTTAGATGTTGCTGTCTGCTTTTTGTCTAGTTCTTCTAATTCCTTCTAATTTGGTTATGGCTTAATGTCTCCGTCCCTTTTAAATGTTTCTTCCCTAACTCTTTCTTTTCCTCATGGCAATGTTATATTTGTAAATTTATTTATTGCTTCTTTTGATCCTGTTTTTTACCTTGCTAATACAAGAGGATCCTTCAATAGATTTATTTACAAGGTGAAGAAAGATACGAAAAATGTTTCCCTTTAAGAGCATTGTGCTTTTCTTCTTTACTGGCTTTGTCAATATATTGTATGTCCTCCTTCTGCATGACGAAACAGAATAATTTGGTTGTTGTTGCTCTAGTGGGTGGTTGGAAGTTAGCTTTGGGTCCTTTTTTCCTTACTCATTTGTATATGAGTTTAAATAATGTAAACTAGAAAAATCTTTGTAGTGCGGGTGGACCCCTCTGGTTTTAACAACTATGGTTATATGAACATTTCCCTGACCTAAATGCTTGTATTCCTAGGCCTTCTCCAAAATATGATTATTTGTCTTGTAGCCACAAATGGATGATAGCTCGGTCACGATTTCTCCCTTTTAAGAAATGTTTTGAGTTCTTTCGTGATCTCTCTCTTTGGTATACTAGTAACATTCATAGTTTTTCTTCTCATACTGATCATAAAATCTTTAATGAGGTTTGTTCTTACCTCATTACGCCTGACTTACACTACAAAGGAATTTATGATCAATTGAACCAAAAGTCAAGGTTTGAACTTTATGCACCACACCAAATTGCTCGTTAATTTGGTTTCTATCAATTAGTTCCAATTGCTCCATTCTTTCTAACCAAGAATGATCATCCTCATCTTCGAATGGTTGCTATTCCGATGGATGTCTTTTGTGTTTTGAATGACTTTAGTAAAGATCTTGATTCTTTCGTTATGACTGATACTCCTCAAAACCCTTCCTTTGCAATGAGTCAATATAAAGGATGATGGAAGAAATATTTTTGTGGCCAAATTACTCTGTTGTGTTTTGACAATAACGTTTCAACACTCAACTGTGTACCAATCTCGCCTGACAGTGATTTTGTTCTTATGAACCCTGAGCCAACCTCTACTTCTTCCGTAAATCCTTTAATGGCTGGTTCTAAATCTCTTCCTCCTATTGCTGTTTCTCATCTTCCTCCTCCAAAACCCAAAAAATCTTCTAAAGTTTCGAAAAGGGATGTTCTAAGAAAGAAAAAGTTCAAGAATCGAAAGCAATGGAGACTTCTTCAAAATCCTCTTAGAGTAAAGGTAAAATTCGTTCCGTAAATATCCACTATTCAATCATTCAAAAATAGGAAAGATTTTATAAAATAAAATGGAATCCCTTTGACACTGAGGATGAAGCTGAAAAAAAAAAAGGAAATCTGTATTAGCCGCATGGAATGCCAAATTTGAGGATGCATGTATGAAAAAAAATTGAAGGCAAGAGTTTCAAGGGAAAATAATGATGCATATATTCTGCTTTCAAGTCGGTTCTTCCAGAAGTTCCTACAACTCATTTTGGTGTGGTGGATCCAGTCATTCTTCCTCATGAATTGGTAGGAATAGAATTTAAGGGAAAATATATTTCCAATTTTAATCCAATCCTAGAGATTGGAATTGTGTCAATTCAGAGTAATCCTCATTTTTTCCTTGCTGAAAGAAGTAAATTTTTCGTATTTTCTTATTCATAATTTTTCACCCATTTTCATTGATTTCTTTCTTTCTAATTTCTCCAGTAGGCAAAGCTCAGCCTTTGGTAGGGATTGACCTAGCAAACCTGTTAATTGGTGAGCCACTTCCATAAGAAGAAAAATCAAATCCAGAGGATTCCAAGCGGCTAAGCAAGAGAAGACAACGTTTGGTGAAACAAAAGGATCTACCCTCTACCACAGGCCCTTTCATTTGTGTTGGTTGATCCGGTTTAGCCAGGAACGTCATTGGGAATGTAAGTACGATATTGCATGGCACTATTCCTGATGAAATTGTTCTAAATGGCAATTCCTCCATTTTTACTTGATCTTTTGGAGAAAAATCCATTTTTGCGTTATCTTCTTCTAGTAGTTATGCCGCTGCTAACAATTCTTCTATAGATGGTTCTTCTTTCACGTTCACTTCTTTCGATATTTCAATTTTTTTCCTTTCCCCCAACTTTAGAATTGTAATGTCTCGGGTAGGGGTGAGCATGGGCCTGGCCTGGTCCGACGTTTAGCCTGAAAAAGCCCTACCCGAGCCCGACCCAATGCCCAAGCTTACCTCGGCCCATCCCGAGGCCCGAACTTTTTATATATAATATATATTTGTATTATATACAACTTATTAAGGGCTTGTTTGCCAACCAGTTGTAAT
Source organism: Platanus orientalis (assembly GCA_025762735.1). Taxonomy (NCBI): domain Eukaryota; kingdom Viridiplantae; phylum Streptophyta; class Magnoliopsida; order Proteales; family Platanaceae; genus Platanus; species Platanus orientalis. The sequence continues at coordinate 6,461 of JAOXJP010228605.1, read as the reverse complement.
GTAATCATTTCATTTCAAATTTCTAAGGTATTTGTAGCCATAAAGTAATGGTTCAAAATGAACTCATTCAGATTTTTACTGATTGCTAACTAAAATAAGAAATGAAGTCATCTTAGGTTTTTTTTATAAAATGAAATGATATATGTGATATGTTATCAAGTATAAATTTGAATGAATTCATAAAAAAAAAGTATAAATCTTACTGAGTTCATTTTGAACCATTACTTTATGGGTATAAATACCTTAGAAATTTGAAATAAAATGATTACATTACAGGTGGTTGTCAAACAGTCCCTTAATAATTTGTGTATATATATATATATATATATATAGACAAGTTCGGGCCTCGGGCCGAGCTGAGGTAAGCCCAAGCCTGGTCCTTTAAAAAAGTTCAGGCTTTGTTGGGCCTAGCTTGGACCAGGCTTTTTCGGGCCAAATGTCGGGCTAGGTCGGGCTGGGTTCGAGTTGGCCTGAGCCCATGCTCACCCTTAGCTGATGCCATCCATATAGCCTACACTATGGAGGATCACTTGAAGGGAAGCCAACATAGGCAATCTTTCCTTGCTAGTTCTTCACGCATGCAATCTCAGGCTCTAGGAGCAGCATCGAGCCACACAGTTCCTAGATCCCAGCCTAGTGGGATGCCAATAGTCAAAGCCGGACCACTAGATCCATCTCATCTTATAGAGCTCACAAAGCAGGGGGTTCTCCTCAGAGGACTAGCGCAGGTTGTTTCCAGTGTGGTAGCACTAGCCACAGGCAGATACAGTATTCTTAGCGAGTTGTTGGGATTACAGACAAATAGCCTACATCTATGGATGATGAGGATGTAGAGGTTAATATTCCCACAGAGGAGATGTTTTTGGAGGTAGAGGCAGATCTTGAACAGCAATGTCAGGATCAACAGGAGAGGCTAGTGTGTGTATTGCGTCCTATCTTGACCACCAAGGAGGTCAAAAATACTAAGGATTGGAGGCGTAGCAGTCTTTTCCAGACTATAGTCAAGTTCAACCACAAGTTGTGTTCTCTTGAAATTGATGGTGGTAGTTGCAACAATGTGGCGTTTGAGGAGGCTTGCAAGAAGCTTGGACTGAAAATTGAACCACATCTCTCACCCTACAAAGTAGCATGGGTTAACATGAACTTGCCAGTTAAAGAGAGGTGTCTTGTTACTTATTTTTGGAGTGATTCACTGATAAGGTGATGTGTTATGTACTACCTCTGAAAGTGTGTCACATATTACTTGGGCTTCCCTGGCTTTATGACAAAAAGGCGCAACACTGTGTTTTCAAGAACACACATTCTTTTTGGCAAGGCAGAAAGAAGATCACTATGTTTCCTTGCCAAGATGCACTGGGAGTGAAGTTTAAGAAGACCGCGGATTCTTACCTTCTCCATCAGGTTCTAGAAGGCGACGGTATTCTAAGACCTCCACCCCAACTCAACGGAGTTGAGTTTTCTAAGAGAGGAGGAGTTGATGCAGCAACCATACATTACTTAGAGAAGAAGTACCCTCTTTGGAATCCTAAGCTAAAGTTCTACCAAGGAAGGGAGAAAGTGGACAAGTGTCCATGGTAGGGGATGCTTTTAGGTTCTCTTTTTATTTTAATTTGAGCATGTAACAAGGCTTTTCAAAGCCATAAATAAGTATGAGTTATTAAATAGGAGTGTTTAGAGGTATTTTAGAGATTTTTATGTTATATTTTTAAGAGTAAACTAGGGGTTTTTAGTGTTGGTCCTGCCAATCACCTAGGGGGTATTTTGGGCACTTTATCTTAATTAAATATTAAGAGGGTTTAAAAACCATACTGATTGTAAGGATTTGGCAGTTTTGAAATAAAGAAAAGCAGTTTTTTTGAAATCCACGAGTGGACTGTTCTCTTCTTCTTAGTGATTTCCCAAGGTGAGGAAATCTTCTCCTTCTTCAATCTCTATTCATCTTCTTCTCTTCCTTCTCCCTTTCTCTTATTACTTAATCTTTTTCTTCTTCCATTCTTTCTTCTTCTTATTGGTATTTTTTTTTCCCATCTTCTTCTTCCTCAAAATTTTTGTAGTTTCACACTAACCTTCATTGAATCTTCTCATCATCATTCACCCATCCCTTCACCTTTGCTCAAACCCTTCCACAAGGATATTAGTACCCCTTGGGTGACCGACCTAGAGAGGTTTTCTCCTAATAAATAGGGAAAGGATTCCAAAGGGGCTTGTGGCACATGTGGTATAGCAGATTTTTTTTGTCAAAAATTTCATACTCCGGGGCTTAATATTGGAAAGATTCCAGCACTTTTATAGAGGTATTTGGGTTTTCTTTAAGTGGTATGCACAATTCCTTGAATACTTGACTCTATTTAATTTGGTGAGTGATCTTTTGGGCTCCAAGTGAATTTGGCTACAGTACAAAGTACTTGGACAAATCAGATTTTTGTGTGATTTAATATTATTCTGATCCTAGATTTCAAAGTAATCAGTGTGGGTTTGATACCTATTCCTACTACAGCATCTATGCTCATTGTTGAACCCTAAAGATAACCACAATGGCCTATTTTCACATATTTTCTCATACTTGGTGAAGTACCATTGCTGTCCATATTTTACAGCAGAATTTATGGCATTGTTTTGCAGATTTTAACCATTGTTTCAACTCCATTACGACCCTTTATTATTGTCCTTTGAATATTCTTTGTGGACCCCATCCGTAACCCTGAACCTAAGTTTCATTCCGCATCAAGAAGCAATAGGCAAAGGGCCCCAAACATCTGAATGAACGATTAAAAAGGAGGAAACACTTCTATTATTACTTAATTGATAAACTAAATGACAATGTTAAGAAAATTGACAAGTTCACAATGAAAATTATAACTATAAGCAAAATGGGGAAACATTCGACGCAACACAGAAAAAGAAGGGTGGCCTAATTTGTGATGCAACTGTAGTAGCTCGGCTGAGGATGGTGAAGTTTTTCCCTTTATTACTAGTGAAGCAATCAGTGTACTAGGGTCTATGATGAGGACATGGGAGACAAGGTGGGACCCACACATGGGACTAGTGGGATCCACACGTGAAGACCATGGTGATAAACATTGGTTACATCCAAGGGAGAAGTTATGCTGCTGATAGGATCATTATTAGTCTTTTATTAGTTTATTTCATGTTTTCATTAATTAGAGTAGGGACATGAAAGGAATCTTGGTTTTTTATATAGGGCAAGATTAGAATTATGTAATAAGAGCCTAATTAGGCTGGGTCAACCAGCCAAAAGGGGGGACGATTTTTGGGGCTTTCTTTTCTTTCTTTTGTTTCTAATTTTTGATGTAATCAAAGAGGGAAACCCTAATCTATCTTGGGTTTTAAAAGGGGTGCCCCTCTTCAACGAAAATCTACGAAGCCTTATGAAAATTTTTGGTTATTTGCTGCATACAATTGCTGCTCTCTTCTTCCAAGTTTTGCTACACTTAGGACTTTGGTTGGTTATGATCAAAGCATGGTGAGTAGGTGATTTCTCACTCAAGCATATCTTCTTCTTCTCCTTCTATTTTTTTCTGGTTTCTTTGTTCCTCTATTAAAGCTTGCTGTCCCCATAACCAGCCACGTAATTTCATCCCCATTTTCCTCCATCTTCATTAATCCACTACATAAATACCTCTATCAGCAGCTGGCCACCTCTAACTCCATTCCCATTGCTCTCCTTTTGATATCCACCCATAAATCCCATATCCTTTTGAAAACCAATCACTACTGACCTCTTCTTGCTGCCCAGATTTATCTAGCAATCTATACTTCTGTAATACCTTCAATTCCCAGAAGAGAATCATACCCTACATCATACGGGTACCCTAAAATTCCTTTTCCCAGTGTTTTACCTAAACAAAATCCAAAACCCATACCCTCTATACCTGCAGCCAGGTCTCCATTCATGGATTTGATGTTCTCGTAAAGAAGACCCAAAACTCCATGGTTGGCTGATCATATACCTGCCCCTTTGAACCAGAAAATACATTGGAATTATGCCTTTGATTGGAGTTTGAATAAATCACCATCCAATATGTGAGAATATGCCGCTGAGTAATATATTGCATATAAGGTGTTTGTTTAAATGCCTAAGTAGTCCCTGAATTGGGATTCTCGTGGATTACTTGCTATTGCCAGAGTGAACTACATTGCTTTAGAGGTGGATCACTTGGAAGTATCTGCTACTGTCCAAGACTCATAGGCATACATACATGCTAATACCTCTTTCGATATGCTGCCCACCTTAAGGTTAATCTCTACTACTGTCAGAATTTATTCTTCCAGGGTGGTGTGGGGCATTTGGAAGGAGAGAAATAGAAGGGTATTTGAAGACAAAGCCAAAAGCGTGTGGACAATCATTGATTCCATTGTTTGTGAGATTAGCTCTTGGGTTCTGGTAAAGAAGGAATTCAAAAATTGCTCTATGAATGACATGGTTCAGGATTGGGTTTCATGCATCATCGATACCAATGGTGCTAATATAACCCCCATTCCAGTGTGGTGTCCTCCAGAAATGAGGAAATACAAAGTGAACTTTGATGGTGCTTCCTTTGGAAATCCGGGGCCAGCGGCTTTTAGATGTGTTATGCGTAACTATCAAGGTCAAATTATGGGAGTTATGGGGGGGCCAATAGGGGTAAATGATGCCATTCCTGCGGAGACCATGGGCTTATTGGAAGGGTTGAAGCTTGCTAGAGATAAAGGGGTTAGAGATTGTATCTTAGAAGGAGATTCCTTGACGATCATATCATGGGGAAGGGGGGATTGTTGTGGCTCTTGGAAATTGAATCATCTCATTGCTGAAATCAAATCTCTAATCAAGGACTTGGCTGCCGAATTACATCACGTTCCAAGAAACCAAAACTCCTTAGCCGATAAAATTGCAAAGTGGAGTGTTGGCCAATCTTCTATGTTTGAAGGGGATTTTATTCCAGAGTGTTGATGTAGTTTGTCTTTGTTCTTGTGTTGGTTTTGTTGCAGTTTGGCTGCTTTGTATGGCTTCCCTTGTGTTTCTTCTTCTTTTAATATATTCTTTGTTGTTCATCAAAAAAAAAAAGAAAAAAAAGCACCACATCATTCCCTTGATGTCATTTATATAACCTATACTTATCTTCGTCACCCTAGTCACTTCCTATTGCCTTAAGACCCATAAAGCTCAGCCATAAACTTGCTGCCAGTATCCTACCTGAACCTGTTAGTGACCTTGCTCATTTGATTGTGTGCTGCATTAATTTTGGAGTGTTTCCCTTTCATACTACATCAGTCTAGCAAGTAAAGAACATCTTTCTCATACTCCAATTATCTTCCTCATCACCAAATCTTGAAAAAGATAATAAGAAATAAAAAATGTGACACAACAGGTCAAAGATTTAGTGAGATGACTAACAAACAACAAGTTTAATATAAAGTTAGAAACATAGAAGACTGAAGATAAAGACAACTTAGGAGTGACATGAATATGGCCATGATCCACAACAAAAGAATAGAAACATCAGTGATACGTACTTTATCCCTACCAAGAGTAATTTGATAGGAATGAAAAAAAGAGGACATACCGGTCATAAGATGAGATGCTCCTGAATTGATAATCCATGAGGCTTAGGGAGAAGAATAGAAGCATGGAAGGCTAACTCAGATGTACCATTGTGTGCAAAGGAAGGGGTAAGGGCAGCTGAAGGAGTGTCAAGTTGTATAATAAAATGGCAAAAGGCCTCAACTTCCTTTTGAGATAGACCACCACTATTGCTGGAACTAGTAGATGCTATAGATACTATATCTCAGGATGTAGAGGCAACTGTGTGTGCATTGTGACGACTTCCAAAACGACCACCACCTCTACTTCCTTCAAAACCACATCGAAGGAAAGAGAAAGCTTAGTATTGAGGGGGACGACCATGGAGATCCCAACAATTCTCCTTAGTATGATGAGTGCGACCACAATGCTCACTCTTGAGCTTATGCTGATCATCTGATATACTGCCAAACCAACCTCCACGGCAATGAGAACCACTGCCACCATGGCCTCCTCGTTGAGATGAAGAGGCAAGTGCTGATTTTCCAACTTTAGGAGTTACATTCATTACAACCCCTCTTCTCTCTTTGCAGTAAACATGAGAATAAACTTCATTTAATGGTGGTTAGGAGTCATTGTCAAGAATATTAACCTGAACATTTCCATACTCAGGATTTAAATCAGCTAAAAATTTGAATGTCTGAATCTTCTCCACATGTTTCTTGTAGGCTGTTAAGTCTTTAAGACAGGAAGGACGATATGTAGTATAATGCTCCAACTCTTCCTACATCTTTTGAAGTGAGGAATAATAGATAAAAAGTGGAAGATCCCCTTGCTTGAATTGAGCAATTTGTTGCCTTAGTTCATAAACTTTAGCAGTGTAGCCAACTTTAGAAATTGTCTTAGACAAGACACTTCAGATCTGGTGGGTGTATCAAGA
>JAOXJP010228604.1:0-11096 GCA_025762735.1 Platanus orientalis | reverse complement strand
CTGTAGATATTTCATGCACCTAATCAAGATAATTATAATTCCTAAATTAAGAATATTTGTTAAAATTATATTTAGCAACTTTTTCTAATTATCATTACTATCTTTTTTGTAATTTTAATTGTTTTTAGTAGAATTCTTCTAAAGTATTATGATTGAGTTTTAACAATTGTTTTTTTAACAATTATTCATAATTTATTGTTATTATTTTTTGTTTTTATTGTTTCTCTTATTCATTGACTCGTGCTAGCACGGGTTGATTTGCTAGTAATATTATAGAAGAATGCACTAATACCAAAATTTGTAATGTTTTATAACACAAAGATATTCAAGAAAGTAATAAAACATTTATAACACTAATACCAAAATTTAGTAATTCTGAGAATACTACACAATATAGACATATAAACTTTTGTAATGTTTTATATAAGATAATATCTAAAATTTTAGTTAACAGGTTAAAAGAAGTAATTTATGGAAAAATATCTCCTAATTAATGGGCATTTATTAAAGGAAGACAAATTATAGATAATATTATGATAGCACATGAAGTATTTAGACATATGAAGGTAAATAAAAATTTAAATCAATATATGGTGCTAAAATTAGATATAATTAAGTAAGGCTTGTGATAGACTTGAATAGTGCTTTTTCAAGAAAATGCTAGAGAAAAAAGGGTTTAGTTATAACTGGGTTTAGATGGGTGATAAATTGTGTTAAATTTGTTATGTATCAAATCTTAATTAATGATTCCCCAAGCAATAGAACCGAACCTTTTAGGGGACTGAGACAAGGAGATCTGATATCTCCTATATTGCTTTTGATATGCATGGAAGGATTTTCTTTTAATTTAAGGAAAATGGAGATTGAAAACCAAACAAAAAATAATAAAATAAGGAGAACAAGCCCGGTAATTTCATATTTACTATTCGCGTAATGCATCAAGACAAACATTATTAAAAACTTCTGAATAAATTTATGTAATGCATAAGGACAGATAATAAACTATGATAAATTAGATATTATATTTAGTAAAAATATTCCAAAACAAAAAAATACATAACCACATATTTGAATATCAAAAAAATAGAAACTCCAAGAAAATTTTTAGGATGAATAAGATTAATTTATTTCCCTATATAGAATAAAAAACTTCAAAAGAGATTCAAGGATGAAAAGAGAAACTGTTGTTACAAGCAAGAAAAGAAGTATTATTAAAAGTTGCAATAACCTTACTTCCTATATATGCTATGCAATGTTTCTTATTACCTAAAAAAAAAGATATGTGGGGTGATAGATAAAAGGCAAAGACAATTCTGATGGGAGCAAAGATAGAATGAGAAGAAAGTAAACTAGATAAGATGGGAGTTACTTAGAAAAAATAAAAAAGAGAGGGAAATGAGATTTAGAGACCTATATGCCTTTAATAAGGCATTATTAGCAAAACAAGCATGCAAAGTCTATAGAAACCTTCATACTTTATAGGCTAAAACATTAAAATCTATGTATTCTTTAAATAAAACTTTTTGAGAAGCTAAAAGCAAACAACAGTAACTCATGGTTGTGAAAGAGTCCAATAAGGAGAGATTTATTAAAAAAAGATATTTGTTAGAAAATAGGAAGTAAAGAATATTGATTTTTGGAGAGATCCATGGATACCTACATACAAAGTGAACTCAGATTAATAACCCCTAAACCAAAAGATTATAACAAAAGGAAAATGAAGGATATAATAGATCCACTAACTAATAACCCAAAAAATACATTCAATCACTAGCAATTTCTTCTTCTTCTTTTGGATTTAACAAAAGAGAATTTCATTAGCATGTTAATGCCAGCCTTAATAATTGGCCAATAGCCCCACGATTGATGTCTAAACCCTTTTAAACTATTGGACTCATAACACACCAGCATGCTCTGGAACTGGCTAGTAGTGGATCTTACTTTGCTGCTCTATCTTGCCTTCTCCACCAGTTGTCACATCCCATGATTCAAGCTCAGGATGTAATGTAGCCCTGATACCTGTACTTACAAACCTAACCAATACATCAAAAGCCCTTGGTTTGATGGAATACGTTGGGCTAAACCCTTTTTAAACTATTGGGCTGGTAATAAATATCAAAAACCACCTTTGGTAGACAAAAAAACTGTTGTAAAAATTCAATAAATGACGTTTGGAGATAAAAAAAAGAAGCTGACTTCAACAATAAGTATGTAATGCTGAAGGAGCAGAAAACCTTATTCCCCTTTCTCTTAAAGAGAGAAGGGTAATTTCTCTTTCTTTCAATGAAGGGATTTTTCCCAAAACGGTTCAAAGTTTTGGTGAAATTGTCAAATAACAAGGTAAAAAAAATTATTTCCGAAATCGTTTCTTAATGATTGCTAATTATTTTTTTTAGCCCTAAAACAGTTATATGATATAATAGAAAACCGAGTCCCTAAATCAGCTAAAAACCTTTTATAGAAGCATACTGAACTGTGTCAAGGCGTTGGAAAACATGAGATGACATTGGAACTAAACACATTCTCTGAGTCAGGTCTATGAAAAACCATTGAACCCGATGTAAGATTGTTTTTTAAATTTATGTTGCGGACCATTTAGATTGCTATTACTACACGAGTAGTAAACTGGTTCGAGTGGATTGGACCGACCTGCTCATTGATCAGCTTCACCTCTGTTCTAGATTCTCAAACATCGGGTTTGAAAATTGGAACTTTTTTTTTGTTTTTTTTGATGAATGGTTTGAAAGTTGAACATTGGGACAGGGTGTAATCATAAGATCCCTCTTGACATAAAGGTTTTTAACTTAAGCCAAATGGCTCCATTACAATTGACAAATATTTTACTAAGGAGGACAAAAGTTCAACTCAAGCAGTGCGCGATACTGCATGAACAAAAAACACGTTTTTTTTTTTGGGTCTTCTTATAGCTTTTTTGTTCATATAGAGTCGCATGCTGTGCTTGAGCTGATCATTTGCCTTTAGTAAGAACTTCGTTTTGCAAAATGAAAAGACATTTCTTACAAACAAGAAATATGCTTTGGATTATCCCTGAAAAGAAGTTTTTCAAAAAATGTTTTTTTGCAATCATCCAAACAGAGATTAGTGTTTTCAGATATAAGTTGGGAGGTGGGATTTGGTACGAACAAGACATGAATGGACAAGGTGCGGACGGTGTCAGGGATAGACACATCAGTGTCAAAAAGTGAAAGGGAATAGGAGAGTGATGAAGATGGAATAGGAAAGAGAATCAATTACCCAATTTGGTGGGTTAGGGGTATTAAAGAAATAATCTAAATGTCTTAACTGATAATTACCTTGCTTTTTACAAATTTACCCCTAATAAAACCGATTTTGGAAAGAATTTTTTTACCTCATTAGTTGGCAATTTCACCAAAACTTTGAACTGTTTTGGAAAAAATCCCTTTAATAAATTTTATCTTTACTAATCCAGAAAAAAAAACAAAGGTATTGGATGAATGGAAAAGATAGATAAAGGGAACAGGAAGAGGAGGTACCATATATACCAATTCTCACACTGTATGTGACACAAGATGCTTGACAAATGGTGCTTTGATAAATATACCGTACTTGTTTACTGTGTAATTACCATAACACCCTTCTTTAATCCATTCAAACAAATAAAATAACACTACAAGTAGTATTATACAAGGTGCTGTGATCTTCCATATCACTATCATATAGTTAGCAACTTAGCACCAATACAAATGCATAATAACTTATTTTGTGTGTATGTGTTTATATATATATATATATATATATGCTCAATCATCATTGCCCCAACAGGGAGTTTTTAGAGGAAATTAGCTTCCGGATTTCTAAGAATCCTCTGTTTAGTCTATTGTGTGTGCTTGTCTTGGTCTATTGTCTACTATGACGCAGAAGATCGTGTGCGACAAGTTATCCCCTGCCTAACACAGAATAGGTTGTAAGGGCGACACGTCCGTAAAATATTAGAAGCTGAACGACCACCACCTTGGGAAGCCTTTAACCTTTGTGGGTCCAGTGCGCCTATGATTGGGTTTAGCTAAGCGAACGAAGCAAAACTAGGGCGGCAAATGGACCGGATACGGACCGGATATGAGCATATCCTCTTCCGTATCCTAATCTAATGGATATTATAAAACTATACTGAATCTTAACCATTTAAAAATTTTGGATTTTAGACCGGATTTCGGATATCCGGAAAGAAAAAAACAGAAAGGCAATTTCAATATGTTGTCACAATTGTCAGTGCATTCTTCCCTAACCCTTGTTTATCCTCTCCAAAATCTTCGATGTTGTATACCTATGGGTGCCTCCATGGATCAAGATGGAACAAATATGAAGTAAATAGTTGATATATTTTTAAGGGTTTTAGTTATTAGACTATTTATGATTGTTGGATCAGTTTTAAATTCAATAATATATTCTCTATATTCTAAATATTTTTTATATTTTTATGATATGGAAATTAATCGCAACAAAACAATATATATATGTATCCTATCTGTTTATAATGGATATTTTTATAAATGGGCCTAGGTAAGCTTATTTCGGATACGACGTGAACCGGAACACGGTAATTTTACGGATAACTTGCAACCCTAATTTAGGTTTGTATCCCATCATGTAGAATATCAGAATTGTTTTCATTGTGCCTATAGTAAGGGATTCCATAAAAATTTCAAGCAATGAAAGGGTATCTAGGCCTTTAGAAGATGGTGTTGCGTGTAAGCTTCTGTAGGTTCTAGCCAAGCACATCTATCTCTTTCCCACAGTCAATGTCTTCAGTATGGGGTGGAACAAATGAGATTCCCTTACTTGAGAAGAGATTAATTCACTTTGACGTGTGGAAGCAAGTGAATATTTTCTTCTTTCTTATTGTCATTTTTTTTTTTCTAGAGTTCGGTCATCCAAAATCCAGAAGTCCTTTCAAGACTAAATTCGCTATATCTATATATAAGGTTTCTTAAAATTCTGTTTAATTAAATTAAATTTAATATATTTAATTTTTGTGAGAGAAGGGCTAGTTTTTTCATATTCAAAACTAGTGAGAGTTTTGTAATTGTGTTAAAAATAATGGTTGTGGATTTGATGGGTTGTAGGACATGTGTCCCACCAATGATGCCAAGAGGGGATAACTATCATTTAACAGAGTTAATTGCGATTATGCATTTTAGTTATTAATTTTTAAGGAAGAAAATGTTCACTGATGACAAAGTGTCTGTAGTGTTTACGGTGAATTATAAGTTGACACGTATTCTGGGGTGTTAAGAATGTCCAAAAAATTGTTCAGATGAAAATGTAGGTGTCCGAAAAGAGACACCAAATTCAAAGATGATGTGTCAATCAATGCCACGCATACAGAGGTCTATATATATATATCAACATAGACAATCATTCTCCAATTTGTAAATATTAAATTAACATGGTAGGTAAGGCTTAAGGGATTTTATGCCATTTTGAAATTTAGTGGGAGTTTAGTAATTTATTTAACTTCTAAGGTTAAATTTTTACTTGGCTTTTTGACATGTGTAAGCGAGGCACAACACATGGCATTGTCATGTGCTCATGAGGTGTCATGTTCACGTGTGATTGTGTAACCTATCCTGTGGTATTAAGTTACACCTAACTGTTGGGTCGGGGCGATATCCTCTGTGCCGCCTCCCTCTGCAATGCTCGGGAGCTGAGACAGAGGGGGGGAATCAATTCACTTTTTGGGGGGTGAAGTGACAACTCCAAAACTGAATTGATTCCCCCCTTCTGCCTCGGCCCTCATGTGTCGCAGAGGGGGGAGTCGCAGGGGATTTCAGGCCGTTTGGGTCCTAGCTGGAGGCCATTAACCACCGATGATCATGATTAAGAATGCTTTTTAGGGTTTCTTGATGTGCTGACTACGATGATGTAGTCAAAATTATGTTTCGAATGGATGTTAAGAAATTAAAATGGTTAATTCATGTGTGATGTCTTATAAGATCGGAATGACAAGGTGGTTCGAGTGGTTGGATTGGTTTCAATATTTTAAGTTTAAAAATGGAGAAAATGAAAAGGAAAGGTCTTAAGGTATGAAGGTTTTCAAGAAAAATCTAAAAACTTTGTGATTTTATATGACCACGTGGATTCTTTAGTCACCATGCCACTTTATAAGGGTAAGTTTGTCATTTCACCACAAAAGCATGGATAAACTGATCGTTGAAAATGCATTATGAAAAGATGTGTTGTCAAAGGAAGGGCATTTTTGTTTTCATTTTCTCATAAAAAAAATCAAAGAGCCACATTAAATGCAAGTATATTTCTCTACGAGCGATAAAGTGATACTTATAAATAGCCAAATAAGAATCTGTCCAATTCGAATCATTCTAATTTGCATAAATCCCAAAGAGATATTTGTTTGCTTAATAAAAACATTATGCTAGCATATGACAAATTATGTACATGCATCTAGGGCTGTCAATCAGGCTGGGTTCGGCTGGACTAAGGTTAGCCCAAGCCCAACCTGAGGTAGAATACCTGAACCTCAGCCCAAGTCCAAACTCAACCCGAGACATCCTGCCCGAACTCAGCTAAATTTAATAAATTGGGCTTCGGCCGAGTTTGAGCTAGCCTGAAGTAATCGGCCCAAGGATTTTCTAGTATGACCCATCGATGAAAACCGATCTCGCATGACAAGCCTCTTCTGTTACACCGTTGGCTATTCTTTGAGCTCAATTTCAGTGAAAAAACCATGAAAAGGTGTTGGGTTCTTACTTGCCAGGCATAGTAGGGATCAATAAACCACAGTCAAATAGATGACGTTAATAAAAAAGAGGGCTAATGAACAAACCACCTGATGTATCATCCCATCAACGAACCAAAAAAAATGTATCAATGATGAAAGCTTCCTGGGATGCTAATATGTTTGGCTTCATATGACCTTAATATTGGGCTTCAACTACCTCATCAAACCCTAAATCAATTCTAATTGTAATGCTTTATAATCATGATACTGTAGCACCATCATGATCAAATAACTTTGATGATTTCTTTGAAGAAAAAAAAAAAGATGAATCAGATAGAAAGTGAAGCAAGACAGAAGTGGCGATGCAATGACTGACATCAGTAGAAGAGGAGATCAAGTTTGATGATGAGTAGCTACGAGAGATGCCAGGGATCTGAAATTAATCTAACCAAGAAAGAATATGAACTCAGCTGATCGACCCCATCTCCTCAATGGTGCCTTTCAGATCTAAAGAGAACAACAAAGGACAAAAGCATCAGATTCTCAACAGCAGCATTGCCGTTTTCTTCTATCCAAAACCATGGGTTGTGCACAGGCATAGACATTACAGCTTAGCACCAACACCTTTTTAGGCTAAATGTCATTGACCCCTATATCGTACTAAATGAATTGGGTGTTGACAATCTTAGTCAATGTCCCAAATCATGCAAGATGAATCAATGCTTGAGGAACTGATGCGCGTGTTCTTGTTGCACCATATGCTGTCGAGATGAATCGACCTATAGCTTGCGAAATCAAGAGGAAGACCGACAGGGGGAGGAGGTGGTTCATACATTTGGTTAGTTATAAGGGTTAGGATTATTATGGTAAGGATATTAACCTACATCATTGGATTAACATTTAATCCAACAGTCAACATGGTAAAATACTTACTTCGGGCCGGGCCAGGCCAAACCAGGTTTTGGGCTAAAATAAAATGTGACTGAACCTGGCCTGAAAATCACTCCAGGCCTGAAACTTGGACCCAAACTCAGCCCAGCCCGCCCATTCTTTGGGCTGGAAAATTCAGGTTTCGGGCCAGCCCAGCCCAATTGACAGCCCTACATGCATCGCACTGAATCCCTAGTCATCGGTACAATGATACAATATGCATTATTAAGTGCACTTCATCCACATGAAAGAATGATGATAGAAAATAGCTTTTTGATATACGAGTCACACAAATGGCTATCAAGAACATCAACAAGCACCAATCAGCAATTGACACATAGCATCATATTCCAGAATACATAAGGTAGTATCAAAGGTTGATGAATGACATGCCACTGAACGTTTTTTATCTATCATTTGGTCATTAAGCATTATGAAGCACTGAGTTGCATTTCTCAATTAAAAATTGTTGAGACATTGCATTTGCTGGATAATATGTTTTGAAGCTAGAGATCTTGAAATGTTTAATTCATAGTGAGTAGTCAAGAGAAGTACTCCAAATTAAAATAAAACTTAATTGTAAAGATTATAGAAGCAAAATCCACATCAAATTCAAATTCAATCAAAGAACAAGTTACACACATGGAGCTATGTCCAATTTTTAGCAATGACCCACTTCTGCACTCTTTGATAATAGTTGAAGCATTGATGCTAAATGGAGGGCACTATCCTTGTTTCATACATCCATGGACGACTAAGGAATTGATGATATGAAGTTTTGTAGTCAACCACGTGGAAGAATGTTGTTGATTTCAAGTCTAAAATAATGATTTTAAGCTGAATCATGCCATATAATAACTCGCAGCATGATGCACATATTACTGTACATGTGTCATACTTAGAATGCTAACACATGTCACATAAATTCTGTACATATACACATATGTTGATCTGAACATTGACACAACTTTAGAAAGACACCATCGAAAATATAAAAAGAATTTGTGAGTGAAAATTATATCTTTAGATAGACAAAGAAGTCTAGAGTCCTACGTAACAAACGACGAGCAAAACAGACACCGAACGAAAAAGTTAAAAACAATTTACTGAGCAAAAAAAAGGGTCAATGACATGACAAGTTTTGAAACTGTCCCAGACAGTTGAGATCACTTCATAAATAAATATATATCAATCCTATAAGAATCACCCTACAAATAATATATGCTTGAAAATATATATGAGTCTACTTTCTAATGTGACAAACGGTGAGTGAATTGGAGTTTCTTAGAAGAAGTTATAACAATTTTTCTACAAGGTGCATATGTCATTTGGTATGGTCTAAATGAATAGATTTTGAGGTAATTTTAAAAATACACTAATAAAAATGTAAGACAAATTATAGAGCAATCTATATATTCTTGGAGAGGTTTTAAAGTCTAGTTTCCAACAAAAAAAAAATTGCGAGTGAATATGGATTTTGTAAAAAAAATTATGGCTATTTT
This sequence comes from Platanus orientalis, assembly GCA_025762735.1. Lineage (NCBI taxonomy): Eukaryota > Viridiplantae > Streptophyta > Magnoliopsida > Proteales > Platanaceae > Platanus > Platanus orientalis. The sequence continues at coordinate 1,946 of JAOXJP010228604.1, read as the reverse complement.
CCCATCAAGTGTATGTGTTGGAAAAATTATGACAGGATGAAGTCATAAAAGCGAAAATTTTTGTAAAATCCTGATTTTTGTAAGATTTTAAGGACTTTTTTTCACTAGAGATTTACCTAAACATGAAATTGAGGATTATGGTTACTATTTATACCTATAAAAATATAGATACCCATAATAAAGAAGATCTTTTGAAAGAGTTTTGTAAGAGTAGGGATTTTGAAGAAAAAAACTAAGTTTTGGAAGAGGAAAATGTTGAAGAACACAACAAGCTTTGAAATCAAATTTTTAGTAATAAAAGGCAAGTAACCACATAAAATTTACACATTTTGTTCATTATTTAGGATCCTAGAACTTTGTTTGAAGTTTTTTAAAAAAGATCCTTCATGTTCTAAGCCTTGTTTTCTTAGAAAATATAAGAAGTTAGAACATTTTGTGAATGATGCAAGTAATTGCATAAAAAATATATGTTTTTGCTCATTGTTTAGGTTTTTAGAGCTTTGTTCAAGTTTTAAAAAATTGATTATTCATGTTTTAAGCCATGAATCCTTAGAAAGTCTCTATGTATTGGCTAATGAGATTACAAGTTATAAATTATGTGAGTTTTCCTCAAGTTCTCTTCATGTCTGATCATATTTTATTATTTAAGAAAGAATTATCAATTGTTTAGTTTGTTTTGAACATGTTTAGAAGAAGAACAATCATATTTCCTAAAGTTGTGGTTAAGGATTAAAAGGCCTATATGATTCCATAAAAGTATAAGTATTGTTTATAATTAAACCAAATTTTAAAGAAGCATTATTCTTAGTTTGTGCTTAGATCGAGTCAGACAATTCTCTATTTTTGCAAGATGAATCAACCATGATTTTATATGAACCTTAATAAAACAATAAGTTTTTTAAAAAAAAAAAATTGATTTTTCTTAAAATCAATTACGTTTAGAAACAATCATGCATACATGCATGTATATAATGTTAAATTGTGAACTATGTCATACTTAATTATATATTATTTTGGTTGAAGCTTTCTATAGAATTAGATTATAAACGGTACAACATGTTAAAATTTGATTTATGATAGCATATGAGATTATTGTTATGAGTATGATAAAACATGTGATTGTTTTGTATTAAGCAGTAAGTTTTAATAAAAAAGTACGGTTTATAAAAATTAGTGTGATTTGTATTTGAAGATAAGAGAGAAGCAAGGTGAGGGTTATGAATGATTTAAAGTCCTTAAATGTTATATTTGAAGAAGTTAGTCATTAAGAGACTCATTGTGATTTATTATTTTAGAGAGCCCTTATGGATTATGTGTTTCAGAGGGAGTAGTAGTTGGAGATAGATACCACAGTGGTTATATATTTAGAGACCACCTTAGAGGTTTTGTATATGAAATAGAGACCTGCTCACAAGTTTAGTATGTGGGAACCATTCAGAGACCTCCTCAGAGGTTTTGTATCTAAGACAGAGACCTACTCACAGGTTTTGTATACGAGAATCATTTAGAGACATCCTCAGAGGTTTTGTTTCTGAAACAAAGATTTACTCACAGGTTTTGTATGTGAGAACCATTTAAAGACCCCCTTAGAGGTTTTGTATCTGAGACATAGACTTACTCATAGGTTTTGTATGTGAGAACCATTTAAAGACCCTTTTAGAGGTTTTGTATCTGAGACAAAGACCTACTCACAGGTTTTGCATGTGAGATAACCACTATGTACTGAAAGTCTTCAAAATTGTAGAAGTATATGTTTTAAGAAATACATTAGAGATTGTAGAAGAGTGGAATATGAGATGGATTAGATGATTGTGTTAAGAGACCATTAGATGGTTACGAACAAGTGAAAATTAGTGTTTAGAAGTGTTGGAAATATGTATCCTAACAAAGCCATTCACATAAAATATAAGCATGATTAATTAATAATAACTATTTATTCTATCATC
>JAOXJP010228603.1:0-11096 GCA_025762735.1 Platanus orientalis | reverse complement strand
GCTTCATGGATTTTAGCAAAACTGAACAAGAACAATTCTAAAAACCTTAGAATAATCAAAACAATGTAGAAGTGTTACTATTTACTTACCTCTTAGTTTGAAAACGATATCCTAACGCAAGCCTTATGTTTTTCTTCAAAAATCCTAAAATCCTTTGCAAAATCTAGCTTTTCCCTTCATTTTTTCTTCAAAATCCTTAATTTTGCAAAACTTATTCAAAAGATCTTTCATCTTATGAATTTATATGTTTTTATAGGTCTAAATAATAATTATAATCCCCAATTTTGTATTTAGATAGGTCTCTAGTAAAAACATCCTTAAAGTCTTAAAAAAATCATGATTTTTGCGGTTGTACAAAAATTTTCCCTTTTATGATGTCATGTTGTCCAGACTTTTTATTTTATAGCTCAGACACTCAGAGGAAAATGACCATAACTTTATCTAAAAAACTCATAATTGATCGTCGTTTATTGTGTTGAAAAGTAGACTCCTAGAGCTTTCTAATGGTATATACCTTGCTAGCTAATATCCAAAATCTACCGACTCAAAGCATACCAGACAATATAGATAACATGTAGAAAAATTGTTATAACTTTGTCTAGGAAACTTCAATTCATTCACTGTTTGTGGCATTGGAAAGTGGACTCATAAAAATTTCTAATGATATATGATTTGTAGGGTGATTCCTATGGTATTGATATAGATTTACTTATAAAGTTATCTCGATTGTTTGGGATAGCTTCAGAATTTTTCATGTCATTGACTTATTTTTTTTTTCTTTCTATGTTTAAATAAAAATTTTTCACTCACTTATGTGTGCTAAAAATACCACTAATAAACTTAAAGTATAAAATTAAATATACTCAAAACATTTAATCATAGATTTTGCATTTATGGTCCTACTAACTGCATGCAGCATGTGCATGTTAATGTATTACGAATCATTAAACACCCTAAGAAAAAAAAATCATTTTGGGATTCTCATGTACATGGCTTTGGTGCATAAGGATTTTTTATGAGGTTGTAGGTGGATAAAGCTTTAGGTTTGTATTTAGTTTTTTTAGACATAAATAGGAAAAAATTAAGTAGCCTCATCCCATGTAAGCCTAAGTTAAACTCGACCTTTCGATTGTTGTTACTAGGGTAAGAGACAACTCAAAGTAGCTATATGGGGAGCTCCCATTGGACTATGAGAAGAAAAATGAGAAAAGTTAGGAAATTTGTTATCTTAAGAGACCAGTTATAAGTTACAAAAAGGAGACAATTACTTAGTCCTAGTACTTGATGGAATGCACTACCCTTGAGTGTGGGTATTTCACTATGTGTAAGCATCCCTCATCCAAAATTTTTTGATCCTTAAGCTGCCGTATGTACATCCTTTAAAACTGCCACTAGAATGTGGAGATTCTACATATGACTTTGCATTGATGTGGGATTTGTCATGACACAAAAATCTAGATGTTTGAGTTGGATGGAGGTAGGTAGGACTTGGAGGATAAATGCTCCATGTGTGCAGTAAACCAATGTAGGAAACCAGCACAATAGGATAAAGCAGGTTAAATCTAGATGGATGGAAAGTGTGGGAATTAGGGATCATGATTCATGAGGTAACACAACGAGAAAGAACCATTCTTTAGGTTAGACAAAACTACAAGGCACCTAGAGAATGTGGCATTGGGGTTAGCATGACAAGGAAGATCCAGTGTAAACATATGAGTCAATAGGGTAAGAAAGATTCATCATACTGTTTGGATGGATTTGCATGTTGTTGTTAACCAATTGCAAGAAATAAATTTTAGAATAACTAAATTTATAAAATTAAAACAAATGATAGAATAATATCAAAAGAATAAAATAATAGAGAATTATTATAGAGAATCGAACTAATATACTACAAAGAAATTAAATAATTCAGAATAAAATTTTGAAATAAAAACTAGAAAGAATTTATTGGTTTAGTGTTGAGGTGTATCCCAAGACACCGTCCTAAATGATATTCACCTCCCTCTAATCGGCGTGGTAGGGTATAGTAAACGATTGTCCCATAATTCAACAACACAGGCTTCTCTAATCGTATAATCTAAAGTCTTCCAATGAATGACAATGTGTGGTTCAAACTTGACTCAGAACAACTCGAGAACTCTTGATCTTAGTTGCAGAATAATACCAAAATGACTTATAGAGAAAACAAGAGAGAGAGGAGAGAGATAGAGATTTTCAAGTGTGTTTAACGTGACAATATTGTCCTATATTTATATATTGTGAATGGTCACCTTGGAGATGTGTCTACAAACATTTAAACCCCTTTTAGTCATGAAAAGTCACAAACAAGTGTTTGTAGATGCATCTTACATCTCTACATGAAACCCCATGAACAAATCTCCAAGTTTGCAAAGAAAGAGTTTTATCGTTATACCGATTTGACCGATTGAAATAATTTTTAATCGCTCGAACTACTTTGATTAATTGAAAATTATTTTGAGCGGTCAAAATGTCATGTCTCTTTTCTGTTTTCTATTTTTATTTTGTACGAGCAATCAAAATAACTTTCGATCACTCAAATTGTTTCAAGTGCTCAAAAATTATTTGGATTGCTTGAACTATCATATTTTGAATCTCTTCAAAATACAACATGTGTCACATAGAGAATGTCATGTGGGATAAAAAGGAAATAAAGATTTGATGTAGAGTGTATGGCATACTGATCTCCACAATAAAGGATTTTTGACAATCTAGGTTAAACAGAGATACATGGCACACAAATAGTATGTGCTAGATGGTCCAGTATGGTAAGGAAGATTTGGTGTTCAAGTCAAATGAAGATGTACAACACCTTAAGAGATACCTACATCAATACTACAAAGATGTGGTCTATATCAAATGAGGGTGCAATGTATGATATTTGTAGCAATTAAAGATGACTTTAAAATTGTCTTGTAATGACAATGCAAAACACTAAAGCTACATATGAGGTAGTTGAAGATAGAGATATAGTATTGTCAATCAGGCCGAGCTGAGACGGGCCAAGGTCTATTCGAACTCAACCCAAAATGTTTTACCTGAGCTCGAACTCAGTCCAAATAAAACTTCGGTTCTAAAAGAAGGGCCCAAACTCAACCCATTTTAAAACGACAGACTTCAAGCCGAGTTTGGGCTCCCCGAATTAAAACTCTTTTATTAATTTTTGGATTGATTTTAGGCTCATAATTGCCCATAAATACATATTATATAGGTTTTTTTTGAACAGTTGACACTTGAACTATTTGACAATAGTAAATTTGTTAAAAATATATGGATCCAAAAAGAATAAAAACTAAAAAATGTAAACTTAACATCAGCATGTAAATAAATTTATTATTTGCTAAGTAGTTTGGGTTGGGCCGAACTGGGCCTTGATCTGAACTTGAGCTGCCCTACCTTTACTAAGGCCCCAGCCCAGACCTAAAGTTTTGGCCCGAATAAAACTTTGGGTCTAAAAGTTGGGCCAAAACTCAGCCCAGACCAAAATTAGGTTGGCCTAGCCCAATTATTTTTTGGGCCAGACATGTCGGGCTTCAGGCCAGCCCGATCCAATTTACAGCCTTAATAACTTCCTTTGTAACAGTGGTGTAGAGCATCCAAAGAGGTAGTATGAAACACTTTTGAGTGATAACTAAACTGAAGCATGGATATTTTGTATTAATCCTCCTGCCCAAGGCATGAGATAAGTTTAAGGTAGGAGAACAATTTTGCTCAATAGGTGAGCGTAATGCTTGCACACTTCTTGCTTAGTAGGGTTTTGAAAGTATCCAGGGATCCAATGCATCAGGATGCTAAAAGGTCTTGTTTTTAGCATTGTCACCAAAGGTGGCGATATACTAGTTGCATAATGTCTCTGGTGGTTCTTTGGTCTTTTTTCCTTGGTTGTAAAGGGAGAGAAGGTATTAGTTACAAAAGGGCCTTCTTTTCCCTTACGGCTTTTCAAGTTGCAATAGTTTATAAAAATCCAATTTCATCATTATACTTTTTGAGGGTATCAAGATTTTGTCACGATATTTTGTCTTCTTTGCAATTGCTTTTAAATAGACAAGTAGGGTTTCAAACATAGTTGATTTTTATCTGGATCCAATCTGTATTCAGTATGACTAAGAAAATATAGATTCAAATGGATCCATTATGATTAGGATATATCCAATTATGATCGGACCAAATTTAGATCTATATTTATGTGCCCCTATTAAATATTAGAATCCATTTAAGTTAATATTTATGCATATGATTATATATATTATATACTATATATGTATACATTATCGATGGTTATAGATTATTAGATATTATATGGGAGATTTGATGCTTATTGTTTATGGGAACAGCTGACCTATACAATAGTCAGGTCGTTTCTCTCTCTCTCTTCTTTCCTTCTAATAAGAGTGTTCCTATATGCCCCACATATATTAGTAATTGGGGCTTTCAAACTTCTTATATAAACAAATAAGCATGCACCCTTTGTTGCTTCAGTCTCAACTCAAACTTTGTTGGGTGGGTGCTAGTGAGCCTCATATTTATCTCTAAAGAGACAAGCTTTACCTTGGCATTGAGGCTAGACAGCCATTGGGAGACCTGACAAAAGAAGGAAGAACGAAATTGTAAGGAATGATAAGTTGCTTGTGTAATTGGATATTTGGATCCGTATTTAATATCCAGATAAATAAATGAAGACAAATATGAATCATCTTCTTCAGGATAAATAAAGGGATACGCAAGATATAGGTAGATTTGTGGACTGAATATATGATGTAGAACAAATGTCACAAACAGTTTTGTGAGTTATGCACAAGAAGGGCAAAAAGCTTTAGTAGAAATCATGAGCCCCAAGAACGGAACTGCGTGAAATTTGGTGAGCTTAAGTGAAATTTTGCAAGGATCAAAACTCACTGCTTTGCTATGAGCACCGCCACTTTTCACATAAATTCCTTCGTTAAGGCCCTCAAATTAGTGATTTTGCTATTTTTAGTAATTTTCCTTTTCGCTATAACTTTCTATTTTGAAGTCAGAATAAGACCCCATTTGTTCTGGGATGTTTCTTAGTGATAGTAGTATTTGATTTTGTTAGTAATTCGTTTTTGCTATTTTTGGTAAAATTTACCAAATTAGCCTAATTTCGTGCCTAACACGAATTAGGGTTTCTTTTCTCTATTTAAACCATTGTAGCCTTCAAGGCAATTCAGTTTTTCATTAATAAAAGTTTTAGAACGAGTTTCTTTTCCTTGGTGAAGTTTAGGGTTTTTCCCAACAAATGAGACAACGTGTTCTTCTCCTGGCTATTCGGTTGCGTCATTTACCCTTTTTTTTGGGGGGTGGTAGAGAGGTTTTTCACCTTTTGGCACTGATGTTCCCCCCCCCCCCCATGCCATTTAGACCTTGTTCGTTCATGCTTTGTTCATACCAAATCCAGAGGGTAACCCTAATGCTCTTATTTCGTGTTGGGTTCTTGTCCGCTCTAGATTTAGTAGGACAACTTAGAGAGTGCCTAAAGTTGGAATGACATCAGGGCTGACACATAAGTGTCAAGAAGTGAAAAGCATCCCCTTAAAAAGTGTATATCACTTTTTCAGCACTGATATGCCAACCCTAATGCCATTCCAACTTTAGGCACTGTTTAATTAAGTTGTCATACCATGGCCCGGCCCGTTCCCATCTTGTTCACCAAAGAGGATTGGGAACGCTCCCCTTAACTAAGACTAACCACCGCCCCCCGCCCCCTGCCCCCCAAAACCCCCCAAAAAAAGGTGTAAATCACTTTTCAGTGCTGATGTGTCCCCCCCTTGTCAGGGCAGAGGTTAGCGAGTGATTTTCAGGGGAGCGGTCACAAACCTACTTCTGGGTTCACAGGTCGTGTCCAATATTGCAACTCCTACATGAATATGGATTACCAATGATAAAAAAAATAAAAAATAAAAAATAAAAAAAATAAAAAGGAACAATTAACTGAAAATGATTTTGTGTTTCCAATTCATACATACCAGATAATCATAAAAACATAATTTCCGTTCACCCAAATAAAATTTTCTTCACTTTGACAGAGCAGTGTCAAGAAAATCATCAAGTGCCTTGAGGGAAGACCCCAACTGACTTACCTCTTCTCTCACTGCGGCTCTTACCTTCTCTGCAATGCAAATAGCTTTCCTCTTCATCTCTTCTCCCTTCCCGTCCTTACCCATCACCAATTTGATAACCCTCTCCACCTCTTCCCAAACAATCCTACTCTCAGCTCCCCTCGCCAGTTCCACACACATGCCCATCTCCTCCATCATCTTTGAATTAAATGCTTGCTCTGCTGCCAATGGCCACCCTATAATGGGTACACCTAGGCTCAGGCTCTCCAACACCGAATTCCAACCACAGTGGCTGAGAAACGCTCCCGTCGACTTGTGCGAGAGAATCTCCAACTGTGGTGCCCATCTACGCACCACTAGACCCTGTCTGCTCTGGGTCACTCTTTTTCCAAACCCTTCTGGCAGCCACTCCGCTCTAAATTCACCTGTTTTATCGAACCCAACAGGAGGCTTTACGACCCAAATGAAAGGCTTCCCGCTCGCCTCCACACCCATAGCTAGTTCCATCATTTGGGAAGCAGTGATTGTACTCTGGGAGCCAAATGAGATGTACAAAACTGAAGCTGGTGGATGAAGATTCAGCCATTCTATGCAATTCTCAGGAGCAATTCCGGGTTCCTTTGCAGCACGAAAGTAGGATATGTTCGACCAAATTGATGATGAGGATGATGAATGGGTGAACAAGACTGGAGGAAGTAGAGGGCCAATAGCCCAAACTTTGAGCCCCGTTATTTTTCTTAATACTCCCAATCCCAAAGGTTCCAACTCCTCAACGGTATTACACAACAAACCATATGAGCCAAGAGAAAGAGTTATGAGCGCACGGAAAATAGTAGAGTAAACATCAGTTCCATTGGTAGCTCGCAAATAAGGAGAGAGTTGAGAGCGAAAGAACCTACACGTCTCGGGGAAGCCTGGTATAGTGAACTCATCGGAGTCTGTGGAGCGGTGCGGGAGATTGAGCCACAAAGACATGTAGGCGGCCGTGCCGTAGCCCCCACAGGTACTAAAAGCAATATTGAGTGTTCCAAGGCTTTTGGCGACATCGACTGCCCATCCACATAAGACGTCGGAGATGATGCAGAGAGGAGGCCTACCGTCTTGCTTGGTGATTTTGGAAACGAGGTGATGGAAGGAAGGTTGGAGAGATTGGGAGGCATAGAGGAGGTCGATGATATGATGGGGAGGCAAGGTGTCTGTGTTTTCAGAGTCTGGTGGTAGGCCATGGTTGGAGCTGGAAAAGGGGAGTTGGGCGAGGCGGATTGTAGTGTTGGAGGAGATGGCTGATCGGAGGTATTGGACGTTGAGAGGAGTGCTGACGATGGTGATGATGTAGCCTATCCGGCGCTCTATTAGCCTGGCAAGTGCCAAGAAAGGTATGATATGGCCTTGTGCCAGGAATGGGAGCATCACTATATGCATCTGCTCGCCACCAGTATTCATCCTTTGTGGTTCTGTCGCTAGAGTCTGATGAACTCTCCCAAGCTTCAAATCTATCTTAATAAACTTTTATTTTCTTGCCAAAAATAAAAATAAAAAAAGAGAAAGGATAGACTGTTGGTGAATCAGCAGGAACTTCCTACAGAGTTTAACCACATCGTGACACACGTATTTGTAGGGAAAAGGACCAAAAAAATAGGAGTAATTTATCAAAAAAAATCAAATACGTGTCACTGTTTTGTTAAATTAGCATGAACTTCCTGCTGTTGATTCACCCGCAGACGATCCGCTCCCAAGGGAAACCATAAGATAAGCTAAATAATATGTATGAAACTATGGGCCAGCAGTCAGCAGGCCCATGGGGCTACCGAAAAAAAAAAAAAAAGAAAGAAAAAGAAGGAAAAACAAACAAACAAAAATTAAAAACAATAAGGATGGTGACCTTTGATTCCTTGTATGGAAACTACAAACGAAATGGGATCATTTTATTTTTTATATTTTATTTTTGTTTTTTGCTAAGCAAATATTGGGTTAATGATAGAAAACCCCTGAACTACCTGATAATATTTGGTCTCCCCCCTAACCTTTTTGACAATACAAAAATCCTCCCTGATCACCGGCACCATTCATTTCAAAAACAACCTAACAAACAACCCTAGAGGTTGTTGATAGTTTGTTAAGAGTAATAACATCATGTGACTTGAAACCTTTTCTAAAATCCTATAATTCCCTTACAACACATAAGATGTTTTAAGAAGACAAAACTATGTACCCCAGCTAAAGACAAAATTGTAGCTAACAATTTCATCTGTCTCCCTAATTTGTGCAAGACGTCTGTGTGCAGCAGTCACCACCCTTTATAAAATCGTTGATGAGCAAATGTAAGCTGGATTTTGACACAAAAAGAAAAAGAAAAAGAAAAAGAAAAAGAAAAAGAAGCCAGCCAACTCTGTTCTCATCCTTTGTTTCACAATGATGCAGTGAAGCTAACAACTTTGACCTCACTTCCTGGGAAAATCCATGGGGAAGGATGGATTAGAGGCAACCATCTCCAGAAAGATCTCCCTTTTCTTCGAAATAAAACCCTTCATTTGTTAGTTGCTACATTACTCGCGTTGACCTTGGTCATGGCCATCTAGAACTTCCAACCCTATGAGAATTTTCTCTCGTCTAACCGTCCTGCTCAACTACCACAATCCTACAAAATCCATCCATTAACTAGACCTTTAAAATTCTCTCCACGCTAAAACCCAGCTCTAACTTCAACCCAAGCAAGCGTCTCTTCTACACCTACGACAACGCAGCCTGTCGGCATAGATTTAATATAGTCAAAAGAGAAAGCGGCTTGCGAATCATATCAAATCACATCAAGCCAAATTCCATTTTGAAGCCATCAAGATAAATGCACGACACAGCCAGCCGCGCAAATGGAATTCATCTGCACTGATGAAATTCATCCGCGGGGACTAAAATCACCAGGAATATCAAATAAAACATCTGTAACCGACACATGAAAGAGGTCCCATGGTTCTGAAACAAAATCAAAATAAAGTCAAAGATATATATAAATCCGGCTCATATGTAGACATACGGTTTGAGTTAGATGAGAGTTGAGAGTCCAAATTAGTTCAAACACTAGAAAGGGAGAACTCAAGCCATTGAAGATAAGAGTTATCACATAATGGATAACGTTTATCACATACATGCAATACATCATCACGTTTATAGAAAATGGATCAAATCATATGGCCTCCCATCTATGAAGAATGTTAAGTTTATGATATACTTAACCTATTGAAGATAAATCTTAATAAACAAGAATTATGGATAGAATTCATCATAACAACCAGAAATTCCATATAAATACCAAGTCTAACACCTGAGAACAAATCTTCAATCTTTGATCTTTTAATCTTCTTTCTTAGTGCTTGAGTTATTGTCTCCAACAAGCTCTAAGTTTTACAGCCCAACTTACACAAAATCAAGTAGCTACGACAGATGAAGGAATTCAAGAATGTCTTCACAAGGTGATAATTGTAATATTGTGTACGATATGTTTTATATAAGTATCATAAAGATTTCTTCTATTTTTATGTATATATATATTTCTTGTAAGTCTAAACAAAAAGTTTCCTCTCTTCCTTATATGGAGGAGATAAATAATGGATTTGTTTTGTTGAATCGAGAGAAGTGTAAATTCTCTAAACATAAATAAAACCATTCTATTAAATGCACAATTAAAGTATTACATTTTATTAAAGAATGAAAATAAGGAATTAATCAATTATTTAAACAACAATCCCACTTTCACACCACCCTCCATCCTGTCTAACCCGACTCAATTCAACTCGTGCATGAACGTGATGCAAACAAAGATCCCCAACCCCCACTCTCATTTTGAGACCCATTGCCCCCACAGGATCCTCCATTTACTTGTTGAGTGAAATTTGAAGCCTTCCGCTTCCAATGTGGGACTAAACATTTTCAAGTAGTTTTTTCAACGGCCGGATACAACTTAGATATAGATATACCAGTATTTGTATTTGTTTATTTAATTGAATATTAGATCGAATTTGAATATTTTATAAATATTTATGAAAACAATAAAGACCTAGGAATTATAGAAATAGAAGACGATTGATAGATCAACGAGAAAATGGAAAACTATTTATTGGGAGCTTTCTTTCATTCAAATTGGGAATGGGAGATGAGAAATGGGTTAAGGTTAAAGTTATACGAAAACAATAAGGTTATAGTATCCTATAATATAATAATATAGATATTAATTTCAACAGATACGGATATTTAGTCGAATAATCAAAGCGGATATAAATGCATTCGAATTGAATATTAGTGGATCAAATGCAAATCGAATATGGATAACAATTAGATAGTTGACAGCTCTATTCTCAAGAGGAAGAGGTAGCATGTGGTTTGAAATTTCAATCTCAAACTTGAATGAAATCGCATTCCCTCCAAAACTTATAAGATATAAAATGTCTTTAAAGCTTTTCAAAAGATTCTATTGTGAATCTTTATTATTAAAATACAACAATATGTATGACTAACAGATTGTTTCAGGATTTCTCCTCGGTGGGTCTCCTTGATAGTTCTATTGAAAAGTCAGTTAACTCTTTTTGATCACCTCCTTAAGATTCAAGATCATTTTCGATATACCTTTTCTACCTTTCTTGGTGAAGCCAACTATAGCTTAGTAGTACAAGATCATCTTGGTCGAGTTTTCTGGTGCACTTTCCCTCGGGGATCGATGTCTATCTCTACCCTTGCTTCTGAAGCTACGCAGCCCTCTCAGGTCTTATTTTGGCTAAAGACTTGTACAAGCTGATCATTCTTGAATAAGACGTTCTTAAAAAATGTGAGTTGAAATCGTCTACTACAGCGTGAAGTATGGTAAAGTCTGGCATCATCTTCAGTGCAACATGTGTCCCCAAAAATGTGGAAATCACCATTCAAAAAGTGAAAATGATCAATTGAATTTTTTTCTCTCCATTTTTTAGGGGTACGTGTCGCACTGAAGATGATGCCAGACTTTACCAC
>JAOXJP010228602.1:0-11096 GCA_025762735.1 Platanus orientalis | reverse complement strand
AAGTGGGGGTGAATTCATCTATGCCACCCCCCTGATGGGACACTCGGGGGGAATCAATTCACTTTTGGGAGATTTTTTATTCCTCCCGAGTGTCCCATCAGGGGGAGGGAGTGGCATAGATGATTTTACGCCGTTTAAGAGAGGGTGACATGGCCAACAACATACACCCGGCCTTCTAAATTCCTAATTTTGGCTTTCACCACAGTGGCCTTTTAAATTCCTAATTTTGGCTTTCACTACAGTGACCTTTTAAATTCCTAATGTAACCTCAAAGATTACGTGTAAGGGATAACTCCAAGATTTCATTTCACTCAGTGACCTTGTAGTTCTACCACATATAAAAATGCATCTATTGATCATTTAAAAAATAAAAAGGAAAGTATCTGATAAGCAAACGGGTGGCTAGAACCAGAACGAATTAAGGGTTGGTTAAATGAGGCTCCACTGAGAGGAGTGGTGAGTTGTGACCTGGTGCCAGCAACCATCGTTGTCTTATGATAATTGGCCCAGTCGAATAACAATAATCCCCCTACAATCGGTTTTATGGGAGATGCTCTTCTTCATTGCTGCAGCCAATTTATAAAGATCGATTGTCTGTGGAAATTAATGGGTGCTTTAGGTGGGACCCACATAAAGTTGAGTTGCTGGCGGGCAGAATGGGGTGGGGAGGGGTGAATGGACAACCCACCTTGTCCCTCTGTGGAACCGCTGACGCATTAGTGGAGGTTCGATTCAATGTTTTCAGCTCGGGAGCTTCTATTGCCAACACACTTTTTTTAAGTCCACCTCACTTAAAATCTTTTTTCCTTTTATAACCCTCCCCAACTCCCTCCCTTACCGGCGATCACTCCGGCAGTTGCAGCGTTCCCTCCAGCACCCCTCTTCCTCTTTCTCTCCCCCTCTCCCTCCCTCTCCCGCACTCCCCTCTCTTTCTCTCTCCCTCTCTCTTGCACCCCCTCCCCTCCTCCTCTCTCTCTCTCTCTTCCTCCCTTCCTCTTCTGCACCACCTCTCTCCCTCTTCCTCTCTCTTCCTCACTCTCTCTCCTCTTCCTCTCTCTCTCCCTCCCTCCCTCTCTCTCTCTCTCTCCCTCTTCTTTTTTCCTTTTTTCTCCCGACAACCTGTGGGTCCGAACAATTCTTCAGGAGAAAAAAGAAAAAAAGAAGAAGAGGGAGAGGGAGAGGGAGAGAGAGAGATGGAGGTGGTGCGGAAGAGGGAAGGGGGAAGAGAGAGAGAGGAGGGGTGCAGGAGAAAGGGAGAGAGAAAGAGAGAGGAGGAGGAGCTAAGAGTAGTTGCTTGAGGTGTGGGAGGGAATTGGGGAACGGGTATAAAAAAAAACAAAAAAAATTTCAGTGAGGTGGACTTAGAAAAAAGTGTGGTGGCAATAGAAGCTCTCCATCTATTAATAAGCAATGGAGCTGCTATTTATACCACAAAAATTTTTAAGTATACCTCACTTAAACTCAAAACAAATTTCTTCCCAAAATACCCTAATATAAATAGACTTTTATACCCCTTTCTAACATTAAAGAAAAAAATATATATATATATTTAAATTTTTAACCACACCTCATTCTCGCCCTCCATAAAACACCTTTCTTCCTTACGTTTATCATTCTTCTACACTCCATCTTCTTCATTTCTCCCAACTTCTTCTCCACGCTCCTCATTTCTCATTTGCAAACTATTACTATTACAAGCAAGAATCTAAGCAATGGAGTATCATGGAAGTGATTCAGAGTGAAAAGAAAATCCACAAGTACGTATTTATGTTTTTTTTTTTGGAATTTTCAAGTGAGGTTCAGATACACCAGTCTGAGCAACAGAAGGTCTGTTTGGATGGAGTATCCGAATAGAACTTATGGTGCTCGGATAGGCCATCCGAACATAACCAGGTTGGTTCTGACTGGGGTTTCCGAACAAGCTAAAAAAAAAGTTTAAATTTTTTATATATTATTAATTAGGTTTATTATATATTAAATATTAATTGTATTTGTAGCACAATGTCTCAACCCATTGTATCACAGCTTCAAAAGAAATGATTATAGATTTCACTTTTGAGTTCATCACATACCAGGTAAAAATCAGTCCGTAATATATGTTAATATTATTCAATCAATTAACCGTTGTGTTATCCCTCTCTTGTGTAGATATTCAGAAGTTGGGTGGCCTTGATTAAGTGGGTAATAGAAGTTGAAAAAATGAATGGATTTGTGATTAACATTTTGAAATTAGATTCAGTTGGTGTTGTGAGAAGAAAACCAAGTCTAGCTTTAGGATGTGAAAGGAGTGGATGATACAGAGTCACAATAGGTCTAAAAACGTCCGTGTGGATGCGAAGGTAAGGGGGACGGGTACCAAAAAATGTGATTGTCCATTCCGATTAAAATGTAAGAAGTTGCACAGCGATGATGACTGGATGTTGGAAGTTGTATGCGGCTTGCATAACCATTCGTCTGTCGATCATCTAGAGGGTTACTCCTATGTTGGTAGATTATCCGAAGAGTACTCATTATTAAATGACGTGTTCAAGAGTAACGTGCAACCAAAAGACATTTTGATCACTATGAAGCAAAGAGATCCCCTCAATACAACTACAATGAAGTAAGTCTACAATGCACGACACAAATATAAGCTACAAGAAAAGGGTGGGAGATCCCAGATGCAACAATTATTGGCACTGTTGGCTAAGCATTAGTACATCGAGTGGCATCGTATTAGTGAGGATAGTGAGCCTATCACCAACTTAATTTGGGTACACCCAACCAGTTTGGATTTATTACATGCATTCCCACATGTGTTGCTCATGGGTTGCACGTATAAAACAAACATATATCGTATGCCCCTCCTGAAAATCATTGGGTTGACATCTATTAACATGACCTTTTCTGTGGCATTTGTATTTCTACAACATGAGAGGGAGGACAACTTCAATTGGGCCTTGGATGTCTTGTGTGGTATTATGGATGGTAGTGCCTTGCCCCACGTCATTGTGATAGATCGAGAGTTGGCCCTGATGAATTCTATCTCACGAGTGTTTCTCACTACCACACATATATTGTGTAGGTGGCACATCAATAAGAACGTGCTTACAAAGTGTACGGAGTTATTTTCGACAAAGGAGGTGTGAGATTTGTTCATGACCTACTAGAATTTAGTGGTGGTGTTACCAATAGAAGAGGATTACCACAGCCACATAGCACTATTGGAAAAGCAGTTTAGTGCGTATCCAAACGCACTTCACTACGCGAGGAGTAGTTGGCTGGATACCTATAGGGATAGGCTTATTGTAGCCTAGACATACCAAGTTATGCATCTACGGGCCACAACGACCAATAGGTATGATTATCTTTTGTTTTTTGTTTTTTATTCTACTTATAATTATTCCTCATTGAATGGTACTTAACTAGTTGTTATTTATATTGCTGACAGGGTTAAGAGTTCCCATGCCAAGTTGAAGAGGTAGTTGGGATCTAGTCAGGGCAATTTCAAGTCATCTTGATCAAACATACACAATATGCTATTGTTATAGCATACAGAAATCAAGGCATCGTTCGAGAAATCAAAGATAGTCGTCCAACACAGTTTTAGGCCGTCCGAGTTCAGAGAGCTTCATGGGAACGTTTCCATCAGTGCACTTAAGAAGTTACATGATGGGACAAAGTGGGTTTCTTTTATTGGGATTGACTCCCCTACATGCGGGTGTCAGCTTAGATGCACCCACAGCTTGTCATGCGCCCACGAAATTGTTGACCATAGTAAGTAGAGGTGTCCAATCCCACTTGATTCTGTGCATCCTTATTGGCGTAAGCTTGACATGCAACTCACCTTAAATCAAAACAATGCAAGTCAGGATGATATTCCTAGCGAAGAATTGGATTTGTTTAAACAGGTCTACGCACAAGCTGGCCAGTCAGGCAAGACCCAGTTGCTTAAAAAATTAAGGGCGTTGATAAATTTGAAGTGTACACATGTAGAGGAACTAGAGATGAAATCAAAAATGCGAGGTAGCACACATAGGAAGATGGATAAATTTACTTGATGTGAGCCTTCCGCATTTGAGAGAGTACCATTGGTATAGGATAGCTACTCCCCGACGAGCACCGGTCTAGTGGATGTCAACCCTCTGCAATCAATCAGACCAACCCGACAGAGAAAAGCGAAGGAGAATGTAATAGTTTATATATTAAATCTTGCATATTATATCTTATGATTTGTTATGTCGTTGTTGCTTATGCATTATCCTTTCTATCACAGGTCATTTGTACATCGTCAATTCGATCCTTGTCCTACGATGCTTACATTATGCACTTTCTAGACAGCATACGTCCATTTATTCAGTATATTATAAATGTAGCAACCAACGAAAATTGAGGGTTCAGGGCGATTGCTGCCTTGTTAGGCATGAGAGAGGATAGTTGGTGACAAGTATGAGCGGACTTGTTACAAGAACTAAACAGTTATAGACACTATTATGACCCTATTTTTAGTGGGTTTACAGCAGTGTAGAAGATTAGGTGTTCGATTGTATACTTTAGGGAAGGTCTCTCATACGAGTATTGGATAACCTTCACATAATGTAGACACCTAATAGCCAGTTATTACAATGTTGTACTGTACCTTATGAGTGTGCGACAGTGTTTGACATTCCAGCCACTCTGATCCAACTAGTTACCCACTGCCAATCGGAAGGAATTTGTTATAGGCTTCGTAAATGATAAGCACTTTGTACAGGTAAACGTTAACGTGTAGGGTGCTATTATAGTCAATCAGTTTTACCAGTGTTTAATTTCACTGTTTGTTATGTGTGCAGGTCTTCCTTATGCCAAGTCATCCTATCTCACCCATCATAACCACCCATCACGACCCTTTGGCATAGATACCAGAGCGATAATGTGCCAGGATGGACACTACATTCGTATAAACCAAGAATTGAGGAATTTCGATGTGTGATTAGTGAGGATGTAGTGACACAGTGCATTGATTGTGCAATTTTGTATTAACAACTTTTATATCTAATCGATAGGGATGACCCCTATTTTACCTGTCATTTTATTTTATTTTATTCCTTGAGCGAATGAGATCTTTTAGTGTGTGGTTTTAAAGTAAAAATATAATCATAATAACAAATAAAGAAGGAATGCCAATAAACAAAATTGTGGTTTATATAAATAGGGTCATCCCCGAACAAAATAGTATAATGTATAAGGGGTCTCATCCTCCTATAAAGTACAAAATACAACTCGTCAACTAAAAAAATGATAAAAAAACTCTTTGTGGTCTTTATGATCGGCTTCTTCCTCCGTGTGTATGTCGCCTGGGCCGTCGCAAGCTTGCCATGATAGGTCATGATATCCCAGACCCACCTAAACGCAGACATCACACTATTGTGCCGCCTCGCCGCAGGATGACTCTCCATGACTGGTCTCAATAAAGACTCGATTTGCTCAAGACGCTGAAATAAACACAGATAAATATAATATAAGTTGTAATGAAAAAATAACTAAATTGAAAGAAATACGAATGTTGAAATGATATACCTCCTCAGTCATGAATGACTGCCCAAGTTGTGGTGCTCTAAGTGATCTATGGTTTGGGTTCTACACGTATCGATGTGATACGAGTGTATACCAGTCCATATAGCCAGGTGCACAATCGTCAGGATAACGTACGGGTCGGGATCGATGCTTGGTAGAGAATACGTGGCTCTGCCATACTACCCATACCTCCTCATAAAAAACGTAACTGGGTCAGTATAATGATGCAGATGAACCACATAGTTGTTGTCTCGAGGCCAATGGGGCAGATGGAATAATCTGTTGTCGCCAAAACTGCCTCAAGACCCATATCGGATGACAAGGCTTCATGATGTCAAGACATTTAGGCATGCCATGGTAGTATGCAATATTAGGCAGTGGATGAGACTGCTTGTAATCATCATACGGTGACCACGTGACCTACATAAGTTAACATATACGTCAGACAAATAAAAGACAATTACATAAAAAAGTACTGACTTATTCTATATGAAAGTAAATACATATGTCGTTGGGGCCCCATGCATCGATGGTCTCCCGAAATGCCTTCACATTTTCCATAAGAATACCCATCTCCCTGCGTGGCCTATAATGTTGGATGCATGGGTCATGGGGCTGATAACCAATGTGTCAGTGTGGAACAATGTCGAAAAAGTGCTCATAGATCCACCCCTCTATCAATGTAAGGTACTCAACGATCTTCCATACATCCGACCTACTAGAAAACCCTAGCTGTCGCTCAAAGGGAAATTGCCATTGGTTTCTTCAACAGAAACCGCTTTGTGCAGGTGATCCCGATGTCAGGCCATCCAATCCCCTTAATAGCGACATTTTGGTATAGATATAGATATAACAACGCGTCAGGTTGGGTGCTTCCATCATATTAAGGAAAGATAAAAGAGTTTATACTAGTGGTCAACTGGAGTGTTGCAACACAGGATGTTATAGACTTGAGCGACGATTGATGTATTTTTTTTTATCATGTAAATAATAGTTACAATGACTCATATAATTTTTTGATATATTAATGAAATTATAATTTTTTTTATCTTGTATTCATTCATGTTCTTGTTTTTCATCTCAAGGATGGAAAAAAAATGTGTTTTTGTTTGTCATCTCAGGGCTGAACAGGCTTAAGCTTATTCGGCACTGTGGTGCTGAACAGACTTAAGCTTGTTCAGCCTTGAGATACCGAACAAGCTTTACTCCAAAAACAAAAACAAACAAATTAAAGCCTGTTAAGCCTGTTTGCAATTTACACTTTGGTTGCTAGATGTTTGGAGAAGATTTAAAGGAAATTCTTATGGAGTAAGAGTGCACAAGTAGAATTATCACTTGGTTAATCAGAAATGATTCTCCATAGTAAATAAGTGGGAAGGGTGGTTTGGGTTTGGTGTCCTAAGGATCATGAATAAAGTTTTTGTTGGGAAAGTGACTCATTTTTGGAAGGACAGTAGATTTTTTTTATGAATAAGGACAATAGATCATTGTGGCATAATGTGATTCCCATCAAGTTTGCATCGGTTCTCACAATTGTAATAGTAGGGATATGGATTTGTCTTATATAGTAGGTGACATAGTGGTCGTAAAAGGTGTTATGAAGAGCAATGTTGACTTCATGATTTGTATAAATTTCAAGGTGGCAAATATAGAATGACTTAGATGGGGAGAACAAGTGGTGCATGTGGACTAAAAGGGATGATATGCTATTCTGTGTAAATGGTTGTGGAGACTTGGGGTAGAAAGGGGAAGCATGTGGATGGAGGTGGTGATACCAAAGTATGGTAAAACTGATGGATGGAACTCACAAGAGGTGAAAGGAGATTGTACATAAGAGTCTGAAGGATAAAAGTGGGCAGATTTAAATAGGACAAGGTTTATAAGTCAGCAAGTAAAGGCTGTAAACAACAAGGATGTTTAAGGCCACCACCCATTTTCTATGGTGGGTCCTACATGCTCTATCAGCCTTTGATGTTTAAGGTCATTAATTGTAAGCGAAACATAATAAACATAAGATATTTTGTAGTAGAACTAACACAAAGAAAACAACTAGTCATTACATATAAAGTGTTTCAGTATATGTAATGATATAAAGGATTACATAATATAATGAAGTACAAATTATGTAGGGGTCATCCCCTATACAATACAAAAAAGATAGTAAATATCCGCATATGGGGTCATCCTTCATGCCATACCTTCTTCCTCTTCCACGTATATTTGTTGTCTCTGGTGCCAAGTCTATGAGGGGCCTGTGGAACAATAGGAGGTGTAGCCTGTGGAGCCCTGAGAGGAGGAGGTGGGGCTTGTTGAGTACTAGGAGAAGGTGGGGCCTGTGGAGCACTAGGAGGAGCTGGGGCCTATAGAGCACATGTAGGAGCATCTAAGAGTTGTGCAACTAATGAAGATGGGGCATGGGGATCTAGGGAGGCGATGTCGATGCCATCTCGTAAAACCTGCCGTATACGATGCAACATATGGATCAATATATTTCTTGGCATTTCCTCGATACTGCCATATATAAGAGACTGAATAATCTGTAATGCACGCTCATTGCGTTGAAATAAAACATACCAAAAATTTTAGGATGAATACATTTTCAATGATTAAAAAAGTAATTACCATAGACATGTAAACATTAAATGATATACTTGGATGACAGTATTGAAGGGTATGGTAGCCTGCGTCGGTGGCTCAAGTGCACCTTTAGATCGATAAAGTGGATTTTGCACGTGTATATGTGACACACACTGATACCACTCTATATAATCTATGGCACACTCGGAAGGGTATGCGGCTGACACAGATCTATGCATATCAGATAGCATGTGACTTTCCTACACCTCCCAGAACTACTCCAAATATGCATATACCAGCCAATATGTGCCAACGGACGCACCCCGAGTACCTCGAATAAGGGCTATAGGAGTGGAGGGGATGACTAGAATTGCTCCAAATACGCATATATCAACCAATACGTGCCAACAGACGCACCCCGAGTACCTCGAGTAAGGGCTATAGGAGCGGAGGGGATAATCTGGAGCCGCCCAAACTGTCGTAGGACACGCATGAGATGGTAGGGCTCCACGATCTCCAGACACCTCAATAATCCATGAGAGTATGCAATGTCTTGGAATGCATGGTGTTCCCTACAATCAATGTATGGTGTCCACCTCACCTGCACAAACTAGATAAAATGTACGTTAAAATAGTAATGATTGTCATAAACTACCAATATATACCAAGATATACATAAATAACATATTAAAAATGTTTTAAAAAATAACTAACAATACCTCATGGATCACCCATGCATCAATAGTCTCTCATAAAGCCCTTAAATCGTCTCCAAGGGACCCCCTCTCGTTGTGTAGACTCCAACGCTGTAAGCATGGTTGGTGATCAAGATAGTCAATGTTACAATGTGGCTTTAAAGGACGAAAGTGCTCTTAAATCCATCCCTTGAGCAACGTAGCATAACCTGTCATCTGCTTCACCTGAATCCAGCTGACAATCCCGAGCTGACGATAAATATAAGTCACTGCTCCAGCACCCCATGCATATGTATAAACCTTATCTAGGTCCTGTAGCAATGCAAGAAAACAAATGGGCACCCGTGTACACGTCTTGTCTACGAACAACGTACATCCCAAAATATATAACAAATAGCCCCTGACAGCATATCAAATCTCATCCTCACTTTAGGCATCAGCAACCCTTGAAAATCTGAGCCTCAACCACTCCATCCTCATTGTCTGACCTCGTGCTCTATCCAACTCCTATTATGCCTCCTCCACCGTAACCCCTAGTGTCTCGATCAGTAGTGTCTTAGCCGCTCCGCTAGATAACTGGGCTTGCTCAACATGGATGTGAGTCTCTGTCACTGAAATCCTAAGCAAAGTGTAGACATCATCAAATGTGATCGTTAGCTCTCTAAATGACATGTGGAATGTGTTGATCTCAAAGTGCCAACGCTCAACGAAGGTGGAGATGACTACCCGGTTGATGGACCAGTATGATGCATGCACTAAGGGGTATAAACTCAACTGCCGCACCAACGCCATAAACTTAGAGTTCTGAACACCTCGGACCTCTACCTGCCACTCATCAAACGTGTCCATGTGGCTAATACATTTCAGCGGCTCACGTTCCTGGAAACGAAAAAAGAAATAGTGTTA
Organism: Platanus orientalis; assembly: GCA_025762735.1. Classification (NCBI taxonomy): domain Eukaryota; kingdom Viridiplantae; phylum Streptophyta; class Magnoliopsida; order Proteales; family Platanaceae; genus Platanus; species Platanus orientalis. The sequence goes on along the minus strand of JAOXJP010228602.1, from coordinate 1,383 downwards.
GCACAATACGCATGTATGGAATAACACAAATAAATAGCCAAATACATAAAATAAATAAATACATACCCCTTGCTACGAGATCAATGATGCGACATGCGTGAAATAATTGTCCAATAGGGTGGGGTCTTCTAGAGCTCTAGGAACATCGAGGGTCGGTAGTTGCTGCGACACCGCTCCTAGCTCCACAGTAGGTACGGTCTCACCCACTACCGAGTCTATCGCAGAATCCTTGGTAGTCACGTGAGACGCTTCTCCTTTAACTTGAGAAACGTCCTCAACCTTGCACCATTGAGCTGATGCGGTCAGTGCCACTCGTAAAGGACTGGCCTTCATATCTATCATATGCCAAGAATCAGATGTTAGAATAGTGTCTAGAGACATTAAATAAAAAAAATTCTTAAAAAAATTTTGAAAATATTTAAAGAAGTATATATATATATATATATAATGTTAGGCTTGTTCATCCCTGAGATGCCAAACAAGCCTGAAGGTGTTCGGCATCACCATGCCGAACAGGCTTGAAGGTGTTCAACATCATGTTTCTGAATGCCTTCAGGCCTGTTTGGCATCATGGTGCTGAACATGCCTTAATGTGTTCAGCCTGGTAATGCTGAACATACTGTGAGGGAGAAAAAAAACCACAAAATTTAAATAAAAAAACGTTGATTTGCTGAAATTTAAAGTAAATATTTGATGTTTATGCTTCTTTAAACTATTTTTTTCCAATTAATTTCTTTGGATGATTTTTTGAAGATTTTTTTTAAAGAAAAAAAAAAAAAACTCTTACCTGACCAATGGATGGCGGCAACAGTGGTGTTAGAGGTTGATGGTAAATTATGTTGTCGTTGTGGAGGCATGATTCAGTCGCCGGTGGGAGGGAGGGAATAATTGGAACGATTGAAGAAATGAAGAAAGAAGGTAGGGAGGGAGGGAACAGTTGGACTTGAACATTGGACGCGGGTTGAAAAGAATTTCAAATAGAGGTGTGCATATTAAAACATAGCATGGAGGGGTTAAAAATAGATAAAGGTATAATTGAAAATTTTGGAGGTGCGCTAAAAATGAAGTGTGCTTACAAAAACTTGAGTTACGAATATAATATCCCAAAAACAAGTATCCATGATAAGGGATCCCCCATAAGAATGAATGCATAGAGTTAAAACTGTTCAAATGAACACTTCCTGTTTAAAAGAGGCACCAAATTCAATATATCATCACGAGAAAAAAATTAGGTGAGAACGAATCTCGTGAGAACTGTAAAAACAACATCAAAGTGAGAACTGTAAAAAACAGCATCAAAGTGCGAACACATCAACGCCGAAAAGTGATAAGTGCCCCCCAAAAAGTGTAAATCACTTTTTGGTACTGATGTGTCAGCCCCTC
>JAOXJP010228601.1:0-11096 GCA_025762735.1 Platanus orientalis | reverse complement strand
TATATATATATATATATATATATATCTTCGATATGAATGAATGTTTTTATAAACTGACCAAATAAGCTTATTACAGATTAGATGCGGATTGGAACACAAACATTTTTCTAATAATTTGTAGCCCTACCCACAACTATTGAAACTTAAAAATAATTGTCAATTAAATCCTTAATAATCATTTGACATGTTATTTTAGGGTGTGGACAATTTGTTATGTGGGTCTCTTTCATTAGCGGATCTTGATCAATTGTAGGTTAGGCACAACAAAAGTTGAAAGCTATCTCAAATGGTGAAGCTCCATGTTTCATGCCTTCACTTTTCAAACACAAGCTAATTTCTATCTTGGTCTTTACCCAACCGAACCCCCCCTCCCCCAACAAAAAAATTTTTTGTCCAGAATGGTGTCTAGGACACCACAAACTGCAAATGGAGTTTGAAATTTTATCAAAGTGCCACCCATTTTATTCCATGTGAAGCCCCATGGTGTCCTAGACACCATCCTGGACAAAACATCAATCCTAAAATAAAAGGCTTTATAGGTGAGCAAGGACGAAAATCATCTACACCCAAAGATTGTCTACTCTCGTCTATTTTGAAAACTTTTTTTACAGTTCTAACCCTAAGCACCCTAGGCTTTGAGTCTGGGAGAACGAAGTAGGCAATTTTTGAGAGTGGAAGATTTGCTCCCATAAAATTAATTTTTTATTTTTAAGAATAGGATAAAAAAAACACATAATTATAAGTAGGCGACTGGAATGACTCACAAGGTTTAAAGGGACTTTTCCCATATCGGTCCAATATTTTGGCAAAATTTTCAAATAAAGAGGTAAAATTAATTAGTGGTCAATTCGGTTTTTGGTGATGTTTAATTACTTTTTTACCCTAAATCGATTATATGATAAAATAGGAAACCGAATCTCATTCCCATATATTTTTGTTGTTGCCTTCTCGGACTGATTGTATCAGGACCTTAAAAAAAAAAACATGGCAATGGCACCACATCAAAAAGCCAAAGCAGCATGAGTTTTTTATTCATTAAGCTTTAAAAACATCAATAATCACTTACTGCAAAATAAATCTTGAAGATGCCAACTTGCTAAATTGGTAAGGTCTTGGGCATTCATATCACAGATCTCATTCAAAACTCATCTTCACCTCCAAAACGTCTGTAAAGTTTTTATATAATTCTCCAAGACAAAGAATAGGAGATAGATGGAGAACGAAAGCAGGAGTAGTGCTTATATTTGCTCTTCTAATAAATCCCCACTTTTACAATGAGCAAGGAAAAATTATCATAATTTGAACCTTCAGGGTCTAATGTGGTCCTTTGGCCCCTATAGTCTTATATGATTTGATGATACTTGCCCCTGATCAACTTTTTTTTTTTTTTTTTTTCCTGAAGCTTCTAATGTTGGTTTCTTGGAATTGAACAAAAATCTCAACACTAATCCATAGGATATTTGGACTGGTGAGAAATGTGTGGGGTCAAGCTAGAAAATACCCCAACCAAATATAGAACAGATTGAGAATAGTTAGCATCCATACTTAGAGATCAGGCTGGTTGGACAAAGTCCTTGTGAAAAAACTCACTCCAGATTCTGTACATGTAAAATCCGTGCACAATACATGTGTAGGGGCTTAGAACACTCACATCAGCATTGAAAAATGATAAACACATGCCCCAAAAAATATAAATCATTTTTCAATGCTGATGTGAGTGTCTCTTTACACATGCATTGTGCATGAATATTGTGTGCACAGAAACCAGGCCGATAAAACTTAGTCAAGGCCATGGTAGGTCAAACCATTTAAGTCAGAAATAGCAAACCCAAACTTAAAATTATAAACGCCACTTTCAACCAAGCTAATTTACGATATGGTGTCTAGGATTCAAAAGAAAACAAAGATGTCTCGTCATCATGGCTTAGATGAGGGGACTGGGATTAAGTATGGAAATCAGTTTTTGAGGCTGATACATCAGTGCTGAAAAGTGACTTTCACTTTTTGAGGGTGTTTATCACTTTTCAATGCTGACATGTCCACCCCCTGATGTCATTCTAATACATTAGGAAAAGTTGATTTTCTTACCTAATCTTTTCCGAGAGGGAGGTCGTCTGCACAAGGATCAAAGTTTCAGCCCTCCATTTTCCAACTTTTATATTGTGGTTTTGCTTCAAGAGGAAAGAAAAGAAGAATGGAATGAAAAGAGACAAAAGATGGTTGAGAAGAAAGAATAGGTAGAATCACCATCCCACCCAAATGCACGGTATGATGGAAACTCTCCACCCTAACACCTCACAAAGCTCAAGAAAGAGTTGAATTATCCTTCGTTAAGCAAGCAAAATTGAAATTTCATCTAAGAACGGCTTGCCAGGTCGATTTGACAAACCGACACACTCTCTCTCTAATTTATCTTGTGTTTTCTATCTTCTTGAACCAGTTTATTTTCCAGAACTTAGTCAATCAAATACAGTGCCAGAACCTAACTAATATTACAAGGTATTAGGATCCATGGTTTTGAGAAGTGGACTTAACTAGGTTTCACCAAGACAAAACCCTCACCGGTTCAGCTTGATTTAAAACCAAATCTTTTCAGAACCTGGTAGAAAACCAACCAATACATACCAAACTGAACAAACTGGTCCGTCTAAACCAAATTAAACAGGTAAAACATTTTAACGTAAAGCTTGTGTTTGACATGACCTGTGAACCCCATACAAAATAAATGGGTAAGGGTTGACTGCAAAAGTGAGTCGGGTCAAAGCGGGCTAGTCCGATTTGATATGCTTAATTAATGGGTAGGGTTCGGGTTGACCCATATAGTCATATACCCGTGATATAACATGAATCTGACTTGCCAACATGAATTACCACTTAACCCAAGAACCCAACATGAATCCAACACAAAATAAGTGGGTTAGGGTTTACTGTAAATGTGTTTTGGGTCAAACAGGTTGATCAACTTTGACATGAGTAATAAATGGGTCAGGTTTGGATTGAGCCATATAGTCATATATCCTTATCTCGACATGACATGAACCTGACCCACCAACACGAATTGCCACCCTTACTTGCTAAATCAAAACCAGGTTGAATCAGGTCCAGGACCACCCTCTCACTGGTTTGACAGTCGATCTAGTTTTCAAAACTACTAGCTAAGCCCTTAACTACTTGAGGTTGCAGGCTTGTAGCCTTACCACGCGCTGTGGGCCTAAAGTAGCTATTCACTGAAGGATCTTCTTCTGCCGGCCTATGATCTGTTAAGGTCCTGTCTAACAGGTGGCAGGAGATGATTGGCGGGAAGAAGTGAATTGCATTTTCAAAAATTTTAATTCATTTTTTCTCTCCTATAGTGTCTTGCCACCTGTTAAAGAGGACCTTAACAGGTCCTAAGCGGCAGGAGAAGATCCAGTCTCGCACAGCGGCAATCAAAACTCCTATCTTGATTGCCCTTTCACTTTATCACAGAACATTTGCTTCGTTGGATGAAGCAAATGTTCTATGATAAAAATACCTTTGTAGTGTATATGGTGAATTATAAACAGACCTGTGTTGTTTTGGGGGGTAAAAGGGTCCAAAAAAGTGTTCAGTTGAAAAAGTAGGTGGTCAATAAAAGACATCAAATTCAAAAACACATCAATTGTCAATCAATTGTACGCCTTTAGAGGTCTGCGGCAAAACAGACAATCATTCTCATTTAGACTGGAGATTATGTGAACTCGCTGGAGGCATTGAATTTCATTCATCATGGACTTGTATCTTCTGCGCTGAGAAATTAATGCACCGCTATAAGCCGAGACACAAAGGGGGGTGGGGCCCATACACTTTTTGCAGGCCCCACCCCCTTTGTGTCTTGGCTCAGGGCGGCGCACTAATTTCTCATCACAGAGGATGTGAATCCATTCATCATGGATTTGAATCGTCTCCTGTCCGAAGAGAGAGAAATCATGCCAGTACCAATCAACATGTAACAGACAAAGGTGTCAGGGTAAATAAACAGAATCTAAGGAAGGTATTATGGTAAATAAATTATGAAAATATACCTGTGTATATCTTGAAATACCCTTTCTCGGACATTGTGTCATGTGCTGGGAAAGTACTGGCCTGAAAGGAGATGATTAAATCCCATTCATGACTGGCCGGGATTTGGTATGACCGCCCCTGTGTGACCTAGGTCAGTATGGCATCAGGGGCCAGCACATCAGCACTGAAAAAGTGATTTACACTTTTTGGAGATGCTTTTCACTTTTTAGGCGCTGATATATGTCGGCCCCTTGTGCCATACTGATCTTGACTGACCTAAGGTATTCCTAACTAGTCCTTTGGGATTCACAACATCCCTTTCAAAATTGATTGTTACTTCATTACCCCAAAAAAATTGATTGTTACTTCAATATAAATGGTGGGATTTCTCCTATGAACATTAAAAGCAAATTTAAATTTCAATAAGAAACAGACTAAATTCTGAGGGAGAATATGCAGAGACGCATAACTTTAAACTCAGCCCCAGACTCAATAAATTTCCATAGACAAGACTCATTCAATGTTACTTTCTAAAGCACCTTTGGCAACATACCACGATGTTAATTAAATTCTGGGAGACAATATGCAGAGAAGTTCCCGCAATCAGTAACCCTCCACGTATGGCACAATAAGGGGTGGAGGGAAAACTTTAGGCAATGATAAACATTTATTTTATTAAAGTTATATATAAACTGTATCATGTGAACCTGCTTTAACCATTATATGTATTTTTTTTTGACATTTCTATGAGAGAAAGAGAGTCCCAGCCTAACGGGACAAGGTGCTTTAACACCTAAGCCAAGACTGGTGATAAGTGTGAACCTGAATTATACCACAGGCTATATTAGAGTTGTTTCTACTAAGCAAACAATTAGTATCAAAATTGTGTTCGACTAGGCCAATCTATTCCAATAATTGGTATTAAAGCTTCTTGTTATAAGAAAAAGGAAGAGAATTGGCATTCAAAAGGCCATTCTATATGTAAGTACTTTAATTATTTTAAATAAAACAATATTGATCTTCCAGTGTCTTACGGTTACTTCTCGAAGTTTGTGGATCAAGGGTTCAGTTAATCAATTCTCATTGGAGAAGTATTGACGGAAAAATGCAACTATAGTTTGTAGCCAAAAAGAATAAAAGACATTGTAGTGCAACTGGTCTATACAATGCGTTGAAATGATAAATGTCATATACAAATTAGGAAAACATTGAGTTGAGAGCAATCGGTTGATCTAACTCCATCTTGTATATAACATTTTGTTTAATGTTATAAATGAAAATCTAATGCTATAATTATGGGAGAAGTTGGAGAAGCTTTACTTGGATCTGAGCTTGACCAATAAGCTATACTTGAAGGTGCAGTCATTTACCTTCAATGATGTAAAAATTTCCTATAGCACATAAATCTGTTGATTAGATCTTAAATCAATTACACAAGTTTGATATCAAGATGGTAGAAGACAATGCCTTATTTCTTTTTACCTCACTTCCTGATTCTTACTTACACTTGGTTACTATACTCATGTGTAAAAAGGATATAAAGAAATTAGTAGAAGTCATGATAATAGTCATATGTAATGAGATTGTAAAGAAATCTAGTCTTGCACAAGACCAAAGGTCGATGACTAATGAAAATTAAAGGGAGATGTCATTATAGAATGGATCAACAAAAGACAAGTCTACGTAGTAGATTGTTTCTATGAATGAGAAAACTAAGTCTTTCCATAAGAATCAGACTTAAGAGCTAGTATAATTGTCTAAAGAAAAATAAGATTGTTGGTTGCAAATGAGTTTTCAAGAAGAAACTCTAAGAATGGAAGATGTAAAATACAAAACACGATTGGTGGTAAAGGGTTATAGTAAGAAAGAGGGTGCAAACTTCAATAAAGTATGCTCACTAATTGTGAAACATAGTTATATATACGTATCTGGTTTCTATTCTTGACTTAGAACTAGAATAGTTTGATGTTAAAATAGTTTTTCTACATTGTGAACTTGATGAACAGATTTACATGCATTGGCCAAAGAAATTTATCGTTTTAAGAAAATAATACTATGTTTACTTGTTAAAAAAGTCTTTATATGGTCTACAACAATCGCCTACATAATGGTATAAATGGTTTGGTGCTTTCATGTTTGGGCATAACTTTTCTAAAAAGTATAATAGTTATTTTTATTTCAAACAACTCACAAATATTTCTTTTGTGTAGTTGTTAATATATATTGATGACATGCTTATTATTGCCGATAGCATGTGTGAAATCAACAGGTTAAAAGCTCAGCTTAGTAGTGAGTTTAAGATTAAAGACTTAAAGACAGCAAACAAGATTTTGAATATGGAGATTTACAAAGATTAAAAAAAAAAAAACAAGAAAATTATATTTGTTATAAAAAAAATTATTTTGTCAAGGTACTTAAATGCTTTGAAATGCAAAATTCTAAACCTATGGGTACTCTACTTGCTAATCAATTTAGACTTTTGATAAACTTATCACCATAGATGAAGGAGGATAACAAGTACATTTCTCATGTTCCATATGCTTGTGCAATTGGGAGCCTCATGTATGATATGGTTTACACTCATCTAAACATTTCACATATTATTAGTATTGTAAATAGATATATGGAACATCTAGGAAAGGTACATTAGTAGACAATGAAATGAATACTTTGGTATTTAAGAGGTACTGTAAATATTGGTTTGGTGTTTGATAGAACCGATGGACTTTATGATTATGTAATTAGATTTGTAGATTCTAATTATGCATGTGATTATAATAAAAGAAGGTCTCTGACAAGTTGTGTCTTCACTCTTTCGGGTTATGCAATTAGTCGAAAAGCAGCATTACAGACTATAGTTACTTTGTTTACTAGTGAGGCAAAGTATATGGTAGTAATTGAGGCAATGAAAAAAGCTATTTGGTTAAGAGGCTTGTTTGGCGAGCTAGGCCTAAAGCAGGATCTGACTGTTGTAGATTGTGACAGTCAAAGTGTTATACATCTGACTAAAAATCAGATGTATCATGAGAGAACCAAATATATTTATATCAGATATCACTTCATTCGTAAGATCAGCTCACAAGGTCAAATCATTGTTAAGAAGATTGACACAACAAATAATCCAACAGAAATGATCTCTAAGTCACTTCTAGCATTCAAGTTCAAGCATTGCTTGGACTTGATTATTATTTATAGTATTTGAGAGTTACCCTTCGGGGTTTAGTGGGGAAGATGGGAGAAGAGTTTTTGTACTATAGAGCTTGGTAGAATTCAAGCCAAGCAAGATATTTGTTGGAAAAATGTCTAGAATTCAACCTGATATGCAACCTAGAGAAAACCTGATATTACCCAGTTATGAGACATATTTTCAATCTGATTTAGGTCCCAACTTGACCCGCATGTTAAATAGGGTTTCAAGGGGTTTATATTTGGGTTTCGTGTCGTAGCACTGTTCATTGTAATATCTTTTTCATTTATAGTGAAATCTCTCTCATTGTTTTTTACTCGTAGATGCAGGCTTCAAGCCAGACCCCATAAATCATCTCTTCTTCTTTGTGTGATTGATGTATTCACTATTTTATTTCATCTATTTTGTTGCATACAACTCCAAATTTAAGGATTTTGAACATGTTTAATGTCATGAATGAAAATTTAACACTATAATTATGGGAGAAGCTGGAGAAGCTTTACTTAGATCAGGTTAACCAATAAGCTGTACTTGAAGATGTAGTAATTTACCTTAAAGAAGGTAAGAATTTCTTATAGCACATGAATTAGTTTATTATACCTTAAATTAACTACACTAGATTGATATCAAGATGAAAGAAGACAATGCCCTATTTCTTTTTACCTCACTTCCTGATTAATGCTTGCACTTGGTTACTATGCTCTTGTGTTAAAAGGATATAAAGAAGCTAACAGAAATCATGATAACAGTCATATGTAATGGGATTAGAAAGAAACTCAGCCTTGTACAAGACCAAAGGTTGATGACTAATGCGAATCAAACAGAAATGCCATTGCAGAATGGATCAATAAAAGACAAATCCATATCCAAGTCTAAAGAAAATGAAAGATTGTAATGCTTATGTTGCAAGGAGTGTGACTACTACAGAAGGGATTGTCAATAGCATGTTGAGAAGAAGTATAGTCAGGGTTCTTTCATATGACATCTTCAATGATAATGGAACTAAACGAAAAAAATTATAGTGAAGAAATCCTCACATTTTTCACAAAATATTGATATTTTCTTTATTATTGGATAAGAAATTTGAGTTTTCTACTTGTGTTTACTCTAAAATTAATATTCTGGTACATTCCTAGAATAAAATGAGGGCATTGTCTCCTTGGAAGATAGTTTTACTTGTGCCATAGCCGATGTGTTGAAAACGAAGGCCATTAACAAATTGCATTAATGGCACATTATTTAATGTTTCCAAAGTTGTTTTCAAAATTTCTCTCACATTAGTTTAGTCTCGCAATTGACTTGATGTTGCGATTGAACATAGACCAGGGATGCACGACTAACCATGGTGCACGACTGAGGTCCAATTGCCTTGGTTTACCAAAGGGCCATGTCTGAATTGTGCACAACTAAGGTCCAGTTGCCCTGGTTCACCAAAGTGTCGTGACTTAACTATGTGTGACTACATGGTTCAACTGAGGTCCAGTCGCCCTAGTTCAAGGACCATGATTGAACTATGTGTGACTATATGGCACGTGACTGAGTCTAGTCACCTCGGGTTAGGCTCTGTCACAACGGTCCCAAAATGGTGTGGTGTGGCGTGCGATGCACGTAAAGCCTACTTTGCCAACCCAGTCGCTCATACTTAGGCTGACTGAAGTCCAACAAGAATTGGACACGTAAAGGAGAGTTGTTGGAGTGGATGGAAACCCATCTCCATTATGAAAGGAGCACTTGGGATCCAAAGTGGGCAACCAAGGTATTGAGTGGGTTGCTAACAGAGAGGAGAAATAGAGAAGGAAAAGAATAAGAAAATGAAGAAAGAGGTGGTGGTGGCGACTAAGGTTTCCCTCCATCTCTTTTCTTTCTCTTTTAGATATGTGTTGAAAAACACAAGTCCCGACATGCCCTTGAATCAGCATCTTCCTTGGGGAGCATTAATAGGCATCCTTGGGTTGGGAAACCACCTCAACAAAGTGTGTTCACGCTAGTAAACATCCACTCAATGTGATGGTACTTTCATGATCTTCTTGACTTGGTTTTCATATATAATTATCAACTTGATAAGGGGATACTCTATTGAATTTTTTTTTTAATTTGAACAAGCTTTATTAGATTTTTTGAACACCCGATTCTATAGAAGGGCAATAATTATTTTGGGAGGTATCATACGTCTTTGCAGAGCAATGCAAGCCTTTTGAGAAACAATGAGTTCATTATGAGCTTAGTTATATCCTGGAGGTAGTTTGGTACGCTCCCTTACACAATCTTGTAGGAGGCCTCGACTTTCTTCAAAAAAAGCAAAAACAACATTTCTATGTCTCGAATCACTCAGCTTTATTTTTGTTAATTTAAAATTACTTGACTTTTAAAATTGATGAATTAACGGATTAATTTGAATTATTGGATAACAAATCCAACACGATGTTGGGATAGTAAAAATAAAGATGTATGGAAGATGAAGCCAATAGATGGACCGAGCCAAAAACAATTTATTTGAGTTCTAGGATTCAGAAGAAGCACAATTGTCCATCTTTATGGTGGCAATAATTTGAAAATTATTGTGTTTATGTCTTATCATTAGCCAATGAATTACATAATTGGACAGATGAGGTTTGAACTTTTAATTTGAAAGTACTTTCCAATTGAAAGTGTCTATTGTCCTTACACATTACATTATCAATGATCGATTAGGCTTGCTGGTTAAAGAGAAAAAATGGACATTGTATATAGATATGGAGGTTTTATTTTATTTGTATGAGAGAGAGAGAGAGAGAGTACCTATGAGAAATGGTGTAAAAGAATTATGAGAAAGGGCTTGAGTAATCCTGTTGATTTTCTCACTTGGTAGAACTCGGAGCCCTCGTCTTGTGGATGTAGGCTGTTCTACCTGACCACATAAATCAGTAGTGTTTAGTTCTTCCATCTGCTTCTTAAATTAGTTGTTGCATTATTGTTGTTTATTGCATTGATGGTGATCAGTGAACTAAAGTAGAGTAAAGTTCAAATTAATATTAAAAAAATAACTTATAATCTGTTTGGCGGCCACCTGTAATGTAAGCATTTCATTGTAAATTCCTAAGGTATATTTAAGCCTGAGATGCTGGATCGTAATGATTTCATTCAACTTTATATCGGTTTGTTAAATAAAATTAGAAATGGCATCATCATAGGTTTTTCTATAAAATGAAATGACAGATGTTATCGTGCACAAATCACTGTAAATCTGAATGAGTTCATTATTATCTGTCCTCTTTGGGTTTCATTTGCATTCAGAAACTCAAATAAAATGATTTCATTACATGTGGATGCCAAACACAGCCTTAGCTGATCTATTTCAACACATTTGATGATTAGGATCATTTAATCATCATGATTTTCTGTACACAAGGACCATTGAAATAAATAAGTCCGGATAAGTAAGATGTTTTTGTAGCCTTTGGATAAACTTATTTACAACAAAGCACTCAAAAAGTCATAAATCCCTATGTTTTTGTTTTTTGTGTATGGTTTGCAAATTAAAAAGTTACATATACACAAGTCATAAGTAGGAGAGAGAGGGAGAAGAGGATCAACTTATTTTTAAATTGAGATCCAACAATTTACCAGATAAATTGAACCATTGATTTATGCGAAAATGTTGATGGATTGAACCCTATAAATATAAATAAGTAACTTATTTCTTTAAGTTAAAAGTCAATTATAAATTTATCCAAATGCTACTTAAATTTCATAGTGTAGATATATACGTTATTGCAATCACAATATAATGAAGATGATCATATTGATTGCGTAAAACACTAAACCTAAACCACAGGTTTGTGAGTTCTGACATGTTCAAACCAAATAAAACTGTAGGTCCATTAGCATTTGTCAATTATTTTTCTTT
>JAOXJP010228600.1:0-11097 GCA_025762735.1 Platanus orientalis | reverse complement strand
TTTGCCCGTGGATGTAGGCTATAAGCCAAACCACGTATATCGTTGTGTTTCTGTGTGCTTTGTGTTCATTGTCTATTATGATTTTCTCTTTGGTTTGTGGGTTTAGTCGTAACAGAAAGGATTTGGATGTGTTGATATATGTGATTGTCAATTCCAACCAAAAGAGAGTGTGTATATAGATGATCTTGTATGTAGGCTCATATGTGTAATGTTATAGTATGTAGTGAGTCATGAAAGTTCAAGTCTAGAAGAAGCTCAAGAGGAACATCTTAAAGCTGGTTGGAGAAGAATCATAGGATCAAGAGATATAAAGCTATAACAATGAATAATTCAAGTTGTCATAAGACTCCTCAGCTCAACATAGCACATCAAGTACCAACCATAAGAGTTTCAAAGGTAAAATCAATCAAATTGGTATGGTAAGTGGTAATTGTATATGAGACTGAGCTGAAAGCCATATGATGATTATAGAAGACCACCCATGAACTTAGAATGTAAGCTCTCACATAAATTTGGTCAAAATTGGTAAATACAATTATTAACTAGTTTGGATCAACCCAATCCGAAATTGGACACATCTAGAAATCCAAAATCCATTGGATAGATCAAACACTACCTGGTTTCATAAGTTTCTGTTCATACACTCTAGACCGATCTAGAAGGAGTTTGGATTAATGATCTAACAATTTTTTTTAATAGAGTAAAGCACAAAGACTCTGGATTGATATAGGATCAGGTTGGATTGATCCAGCATGTTTGGTATAAATTTTTTTTTTGACAACTCGCACGAATATTCTTGAATACTTTCAAACCATTGGTTTGTTTAAAATTAAGTTTTTCTACCCTCTATTTAAGAGGAAACCCTTGCTACAACCAAAGGAAAAATGGGCTACAAAAAATCACTGGTATATTTTATCTATTTTGTAAAAAATAAGAGAGCTCTTGCTCTTTAATTTTGAAGGTTTTCATGTGAGAGGCTCACACATGACCACATTGTGTTGTATATTGGTAAATCATTTATTTGGTCATGATTAGACTTTACAATCCATGAAAACCCTAGAAATCTTGGACTGTAGAACCTAAAAAGAGAAAAATCAATACATTCTTCAACTAGAAGAGATTTCCGAAGAAACTAGACGTGATTGGTACATCAGCCTATTGAGAGACATCGAATCAAGCATAAAAATCTACAATTTATTTGCTAAGGCTTCCTCTAGAGATATTGGAAACGAATCTTGGCATTCGCTAGAGTCATCAGGCGTCTATGACTTGTAAATGAGAGGATTTTCGTAAGTTTATGATTTTTTCTCATAAGAGATTGGGTAATAATCTTTGATAAAATGTCAAGTAGCTTGGTGAGGGGATTTCTAGAGCGGATGTAGGCACAGATTGCCGAACCACTATACATCGTAGTGTTCCTTGTGATTTGTGTTTGATTGTGCATTGTCTGTCTTGTTTAATTATTACATGCATTTGAAATATCAAATATAAATTTTGTGTTGAATTAATCGTGAATCTTCACCATAGAATTATTGAAATTGAATCAAGGGACCTAATTAGAAAAATCATCTTAAGTTTAATTGATTTGATTACTTTGATTTCATTGTTTAATTGATTGAGTTATAAATAGGATTAAAAATAATCAACCAAAGTAAAATTTGTTAATTTTGCATAAAATGAATTAGCGCATAGAGAATTAAAAACAATTGTTGTGATTAGTCTTATTCATATGCTCAAGGAAGAGATAATTTCCATGATTAGATTAATGTTTATATATGTAAATACATTATCAAGAATAGTGATCAATCATCATTTTGGAATAAGAGATACTTAGTCTATTGCGATTAATGTCAATAAAATAGACCCATCGTAGGCCATTCTTTTATGTTTGATATAAGTACTTAGAGTGATCAAAAAACTTGAGAAAATCCTATTCACCCCCTTTGGAATTACTAGAGCCAACACTTAGTACTTTTGCATTGATATCTGAACATACAAAGAAACTTCAATTGGTATTAGAACAGGTTGTTTGTGAAAGGTTTAATATCCCGAGTTAAGATTCTAGATTGTCCAAAGACAACCTAATGGCTTCTAAGGATGGACATGCCACTGCTAGGCCACATACTTTAACAAAACAAATTATGCCTATTGGAGGGCAAGAATGAGAATATTCCTCAAAGCCTTAGATATATCTATTTTGAACGTAGTTGTATCAAGATGGTCCTTACCAAAAGACATAGATGAAAAAGACCAGACCACATCCGAAAAAGGTGCATACATCGCGAATTACAAGGCCTTAAATTCCATTGCATGTGCAGTAAGTTCGGATGAATTCTAGAGAATATGCAACCTAGAGTCAACCGAGGCATGGGATCTCTTGGAGATGACCAATGAGGGTACATGGAACATGAAACTATCTAAGCTTCAAATGCTGCATCTAGCTTTAAGACCCTTAAAATGGAAGAAGATAGATGAACAGTTTGTTGACTTTTATATATGAAACTCCAAGGCATTGTCAATTCCATGTGGGGACTTAGAGAAGTAGTGTTAGATTCCAAAATCGTAAGGAAGATCCTTAGGTCACTTCCTGAAAGTATCTACCCTAAGTTTACAACTATAAAAGTAAACAAAGATGTAGACAAAATTAAGGTAGAGGAACTCATAGGTTCATTCCAAACCTTTAAACTTAGGTTCAAACCAATCGATAAGAAGTAAGACGTAGTTCTCAGAATAGGAGAAGGGACTATCCAAGAAGAAGAATTGGATGAAGAATTTGTTCTTGTGAATAAGAAATTCAAGAAATTATATCGAAAGAATGCGAAAGACTTTAGGAATCACCTCCTCCAAAAAGAACTAGTGATAATTATAGGAGGAAAGACAAACCCAATGATGAACTCCAATACTATGAATGCAAGGGGTATGGTCACTTGGAAGCAGAATGTGCCAACAAGAAGGCAGCTAAAAACAAAACCTATTATTTCTTTCAATTTCCCTAGGCTTCATCTTTTCCATCTCTTTCTTTAGCCTACAAGCATTTTCAATAATGAGTTTCATATTTAATTCTATACATTCGAATAGCATTCATGAGTTCCTGCCTTTCCAAATATTCCAACAAATTAAAGAAATATATTCACAAATCCACATTTTATTTCTATTTTTCACGTTAGGCATAATAAGCCACTTTTGCATCCATTCCTGAAAATTTATATTTTCTCTTTCATTTATTCTCATTATTAAAAGTGATCCAAACCACACCTTTTCTAGCCTTGGGCTTGTTACCAACCCGTGTAATACTTTATGCTTGCACTGTTGGCACATTGGGTCTATGTTGATACTCCTTTTCTGTTCACTTGGGACTTTGATTCCAAAAGTTATGGATCATTTTGCTCGTAACCATAACAATGCATACATGCCAACACATAGTGACGCATGTGTAAAGTGAGTCTAAAGCACATTTAGCCCTAGCCCTTGTCCATGCAACTGGTTTTCAAGAGACAAGTTATAAGTCAACTCTTATCTATTAACCCATCTCATTATTTTTCCTGTAGGAGTTGACCTTTGAAGAACACTACATTTCTTTTAAAGTGAAAAAAATAGTTTAAACCTTTTAATTTAAAATACGATTTCAACAATAGCTACGATTTCAACATGCTATTGTTAAAATCATTAAGGTGGAAGTCCACTGATAATTTCTCATCTCATCTAAACTAGTTTATTATTTTGGAAGGCTGATGTCTTTTTCCTTTAATGTAATTTTGTTTTGGAATCTTTGAATTTGTATCCTTTTTCATTTTGTGAAAAATTTGTATGCGTCCTTGTGAGCGCTTCCATTATACAAGGAATTTACTGAGAAACAGACGAGCTTTGTCTTCTTCCAATTCAGCATCTCGAATTTATTTTCTCATTGGTAGATTCAAACTTGTTTTGAAGTGATAACAAAACAGTTTAAACTTTTTAATTTAAAATACGATTTCAACATGCTACTGTTAAAATCATTAAGATGGAAGCCAGCTGGTAACTTCTCATCTCTCATCTAAACTAGTTTATTTATTTTGGAAGGCTAATGTCTCTTTCCTTTAATGTAATCTTGTTTTGAAATCTTTGAATGTGTATCCTTTTTATTCTGGGAAAAATATGTATGCGTCCTTGTGAGCATTTTCATTATACAAGGAATTTACTGAGAAATTGACGAGCTTTGTCTTCTTTCATTAATTTAAAATACAATTTCAACATGCTACTGTTAAAATCATTAAGATGGAAGTCTGCTGGTAATTTCTCATCTCATCTAAACTAGTTTATTTATTTTGGAACGTTGATATCTCTTTCCTTTAATGTAATTTTGTTTTGGAATCTTTGAAAGTGTATCCTTTTATTTTGGGAAAAATATGTATGCGTCCTTGTGAGTGCTTCCATTATACAATTAATTTATTGAGAAATTGACGAGCTTTATCTTCTTTCAATTCAGCATCTAGAATTTATTTTATTTTATTTTTTCATTGATAGATTTGAACTTGTTTTAAAATGATAACAAAACAGTTTAAACCTTTTAATTTAAAATACAATTTCAACATGCTACTGTTAAAATAATTAAGATGGAGTTCAGCTGGTAATTTCTTATCTCATCTAAACAAGTTTATTTATTTTGGAAGGCTGATGTCTCTTTCCTTTTATATATGTAATTTTGGTTTGGAATCTTTGAATGTGTATCCTTTTTATTCTGGGAAAACTATGTATGCATCCTTGTGAGCGCTTTCATTATACAAGGAATTTACTGAGAAATTGACGAGCTTTGTCTTCTTTCAATTCAGCATCTCAAATTTATTTTATTTTATTTTCCTCTTTGGTAGATTTGAACTTTTTTTTATAATCAATGAACGCAAATATCAAAATCTAATAAGACGGATCGGTTCTGGTTGAGCATCTCAAAACTTAATCCAAACGTGCAACCAAATCCCCTTTTAACAAAATATCTTAATTAATCATATTCAATGTCAATATTCAATGTCTGCTCACATATATATATATTTATTTACATATTGAAGACTAAGTTAAAGTGTTCATATTCAAAGGTAACTGCTGAGCTAAGGGGGTTTACGTCATCAATGCCGCGTATTGGATAGCAGAACGTGGTAGAAAATAATGGTCCAGTCTATAAATTAAGTCTGTCCCTCTACGGAATAATGGAGAGCCTAGAGCAAGTTATGGCTGGGATCCATGGATTCAAGTATGTTCTATCTTTTTCCATCCTTCTCAATACCTTCCTCTTCCTTAATCTTTTTCTTCGTCGGGAGCCAGAACTTAGTTGGAGCAGAGAAGCGGCAATAGAAGCCGAAGCAGTTGCTTCTCTTTCCTGTTCTGGCCACGGGCGAGCCTTCTCGGATGGGTCAACCTCTGAAGGAAAACCTATGTGTGAGTGCAACTCATGCTATGAAGGCCCTGATTGCTCTGAATTCGATCCTGAATGTCCCGCAGACGTTGATAAGTAAGTTCTCTCTCTTCATTCTCAACTACAAACTATTATATGGAATTATTATCAGTATGATCATTACTAATGTTATCTCTCTCTCTCTCTCTCTCTCTCTCTGGTTCTGGGGAAGGGGGTTATAGTGGGGATCCAATGTTCTTGGAGCCATTTTGGAAGAAGCATGCAGCAAGTAGTGCAGTTGTCGTAGCAGGATGGCATCGAATGAGTTATGACTATGAAGATGGTTCTTCCATCTCAATGGCGCTCAAGAACTCCATTCGCCAACTGCACGGGTTGGCTGGAAATGCTGTTACAGATGGAAGATTCATCATTTTCGGCGCCGGCTCCACGCAACTCCTTCATGCAGCAGTTCATGCTCTATCCCATGGTTCATCCTTGCCCACAAGCGTCGTCGCTACTACCCCTTTCTACCCGGTTTGTCCTAGAACTTACACTTTGTTTGGTATACGATCCATGGGATGATTCAGAAAATCAACTCCATAATCTTCATTGAACTTGCAATACGTTCTGTGGTGATAATATACCTCTTAGTTAATTATTTATGTATATTACAGGTTTACGAAGCGCAAACTGAACTTTTCAACTCAGTGGGCATCAAATGGCGAGGAGATGCATCCGTATGGAAGAATTCATCATCAGATTCCTCCATGAATATAATTGAATTCGTGGCTTCACCAAGCAATCCCGAAGGGCAACTGACGAAGCCAGTTCTTGAAGGCCCGTCTGTCAAGACAATTCATGATCATGCCTATTACTGGCCTCTTTACACGCCAATCCCAGCTCCTGCAGATGAAGATCTCATGCTCTTCACTATGTCTAAGCTTACTGGTCATGCTGGCAGCAGATTTGGGTAATATTCTTACCTATGATACAGCTTTATAGGATAGTCTTATGAGTTCCAATCTCTACAATCGTTAAAACATATAAATGTGCAGTGATTGTCTACATTGCGAATTTGCAATTGACAAAATTTTAAAAAATTAAATCAAATTTTAGGCGGTGTTTTAATTTTTTTGTTTGTGTGTCATGCTCTAGTGAGCATATGGTTGTAAAAATCGAGATCCTATACGTAGGATTGGTAGGGGGTCTCATGGATCGGATTGTAAGATCAGTAGGGCTTCTCATGGATCGGATCGAGAATCATAAGATTCTACTTTTAGTAAAAAATAAAGTGGAAAACTATTGATAATAATGATATATGTTAAAGAATCGTTAAAATCATTAAAACAATAAAAAGTTTATGTCGTACAATTTCTATACTTTATATTTCTAATAACCAAAAAAATATTATATTTTTTTAATACAAATTAATCAAAAGTTAATAGGTTAGCAATCAAGTTCTAAGATTACAGTGTTTTCAAAATTCTAACACTACAATAACAAAACATATTAAAATAATTAAGGGAATTCATACTTAGATGGTTCATGTTTCCATCCATATCCTCTAGGGTAACAAAAACACAAATATAAATGGCTATGAACATTTAATCATTCAAACCAAGTTTTTTATTAGTGAGTTTAATGTTTTCTTCAAAGTGACTTTTGTCTCAATATCTTCATCAATGTCGTTGCTAGCACTCACATCATCCATAAGAAAAACATCAAAATCCCTTAATGCATTTTAAGGCTCATCAATATCATCATTAACGTTATGAACTTTTAATGATTTGATAGTCAACCACCATTACCAAGTTTAGAATGATTTAAAATGAAGAGTTTTTTTTGTTGTAATATATATATATATATATATTGTGGGTTTGTAAATAGTGGTTTTTTTATATTATTAAATTAAGCTTAAAATCTCAAAGGTTTATTTTATTAACCATATGAAAAAAATCTGAAACACAATATGTGGGATTGCGATCCTACAAGGTCCCACAATCCTAAGTGGGATCTTATAGAGATCCTACCACCTTAAGATTTTATGACCAAGTCGGATCATTTAACAATTATGGAGGATAATGAGTCATAGTTCAATGCTACTACTCTTAAATAAAGCAATTACCCCTCTTTCCTAAAACGTTGAGGTTGTATGAGAGGTTTGAGTTACTATAATTATTATATTTCAACACTCCCCCCTCAGGACAATGAACTCGTGACCTAAAACCTGCTATGGTATACCATCTTAAATAAAGCAATTAACCGACTTTCCTAGAAGGGTTGACTTAATATATTTATTATATTTCAACAACTACTACTATTCTGTATCTTTTTGCAAATTGAAATTGTCTATTACAGCTTAAGTAAGGTAAAGTGTGGCATCATTTGCAGAGCGACATGTACCTCAAAAAATGAAAATAATTCACAAAAAGCTAAAATCAGATATCAAAATTGTTTTTTCCCACTTTTTTTGGAGCACTATAGATGATGCCACACTTTAGACAGTAGTAAATGATTTCAACTCATGAACGTAATTAATTAGCCACAGAGCCCGACCGAGTGATGCATGGTGGAAAGAGGACCAATAAATTCACTTTGCACAAAAAAGTGTAAAAGTAAAATGACTGTTTTGCGCCTAAGCATCTTTTTTCACCGTTTGTCACTCTGTGGTGCCTGCTGCATGGTTGCTATGGGTGCTGTGGTTACAGAGGATTCTGAGAGATATTTCACACTAATCTTCACCTAAGCATGCTGTTACACGGCTGCTCAATATAATTATGGGAGTTTCTATTGCCACCACACTTTTTTATACATTCACCTCACTTTATTTATTTTTTGTTTTTCCTTTAATACCCTTTCCCAAGCTCCCTCCCCTCTAGCTCCGGCAGCAACGCACCTCCTCTCTCTCGTCCTCCCTCCCTCTTCCACACTACCTCTCTTCCTCCCTCCCTCTTCCGCACCACCTCTCTCTCTCTCTCCCTCCCTCCCTCTCTCTCGAGGTCCGAATGGAGAGACCCTGTTTGAGCCTATGGGTCTGAATAGGTTGCCGGGAGAAAAAATCAAAAAAGAACAAGAGGGAGGGGGAGGGGGAGGGAGAGAGAAAGGGGGAAGGGAGTGAGGGAGTGGAGGAGGGGGTGCGGGAGAGAGGGAGAGAGAGAGGAAGAGGGAGAGAGAGAGGAGGAGGGGGTGGTGCCAAAGGGGGCACTGCAACCGCCTGTGGGTTACCAGAGGTGTGGGAGAGGGATTAGGAGAGGGGTATAAAAGAAAACAAAAATTTTTTTAAGCGAGGTGGACTTAGAAAAAAGTGTGGTGGCAATAGCCACTCTCTAAAATTATTTGCCAACTGGCCGTTATGATGGTTAACGAGGAACTGGTAACAGCATATAACATAGCAATGGGCAATAAAAATCGTCATGATGCTATTATTCGACAGTTTTGACGGTTGTTGACAAAACCCTGACTTCTTGGTTAAGGACCTCAACCAGTTTTTGGGAAGAAAGGAATTGAGATTTGGGGGGAATTATATACCATGTTTCACATGGCAAGTCTTTCTGCAGGTGGGCCCTGATAAAGGATGAGGCAATTTATCAAAGAATGTTATGGTATTTGGAGCAGAACACTGTTGGTGTTTCCCATGACACTCAGTTAAGAGCTTTGAAGATCATGAAAGTAGTCCTAAAAGGAGAACTCTTTGAATTTGGATACAAAACAATGAGGGACCGATGGGAGAGATTGAGCAAGAGTTTATCAGTATCGAGACGTTTCTCCCTCCAGAAACTCCAACCTCAATATTGCAGTTATTTTCAGAAAGTCACTGAACCTTCTCCAGGTAATTATTTTTTTAGGGCTTTAAACATGACATCTTAGGCTTTCTTTGAACGTGGGTTATCAATATCATCATCATCATCTTCTATGTCTTTATTATTATTTATAGGGATTTTTCCCTAATTGGTTCAATATTTTTGGCATAATTGTCAAATAATGAGGTAAAATTAATTAGTAACCAAATCGGTTTTGTAAGCATTAACAATGGAAAGAATGAGAACGTTAAAAAGTTAATAAATTATTATTTTTTCTTTTATACTCCTAACTCACGAAATTGCCTTTCCTATTCAATCTCTATTTTCTTTCCTTTTGTTTTACCTCATTGCTTAATCCAGGCTTTGGCTTTATGTTTGGTTTGGAGTAGAGTTCGTCTTGTTCTAAAGAGTTCCTCCCAGCTGCTGGTTCAGGTTGAGTAAGCTAATGGTGACACCAATATTTTTTGAACGTTTTTGCCCTCCAAAACAACACGAGTTAGTTTATAAATCACCAGACACTACATACACTTTTTCATCCGCAGAGCATTTGCTGGGTTGTCATAAGGAAAAAAAAAGGGAAATAAATGTAGTTTGAGCCTACGTTAGGATCACAGACTTAGGTAAATAAATTAAAGTAAAGACTAATCACTTTATTGTGCATTGGTTACATCTGATTTACTGTATTCAAAGACATTGCTGGCACCACCTCCTTTTCCTCCTCCAACACCAATAGTTACGTCTCCGTGACCAACACAGATTCCGACACCAACACCACTGAAAGCATATCCTCTGCAACAAGCTTAAAATACATTAGACTTAAATGGGAACTGCTGTCAAAGAATGATAGGTGGCTAAAAGAAGGACTACTGTTTTGTCTACAACGCAACACCTGTATGAATGGGGATACCCTTTCCTTTCTTTCTTGATAAGAGGATTCAGTTTCCTAATATTTTCATATAAATGGTTTAGGGTTCAAAAAATAATTAACCATCACTAAAAACCAATTTCGTAAATAATTTTTTTTACCTCATTATTTGGCAATTTTACCATAACTTTGAGCCGACTTGGAAAAAATCCCTTATTAATATTATAGCCTCTTCTATAACAATTTACCATCCAATTGAAACCTTCTAAATTCTTCTCGAATCTCAACCATTAAACAACTTTAGATCAATTAAATTAAATTGCCAACAAAAAATGGGTAAGATTTGAAAGTAATTAATTTTCTTCTGCTGGTACCATCAAGATATCATATTTCCCTACAAGAAAAAGGGTAAAAAAAAGGGAATAAAATCAGAATATCTTATATGTGAAGTCTAGAATTAAAGACGTAAAGCAAGTATATTTTTAAGGTTAATTTTGGTAAATACATTTCTAATAAGGTTTTAGTGTCTTATGTTACACATATGGCAGCTTATGCATGGATGAGGTGTGAGATGGAGGAAGATCAAGATTGCTATGAAGTCCTCAGAGCTGCTGGTATCATTGGCCGTCATGGTAGCATCTTTTGTGCTGAAAGCCGTTATGTTCGTCTCAGCCTCATCAAGAGTCAAGATGATATCAATTTGTTATTGCATCGAATAGACACCTTGGTTCCGAATGAGGATGGAGCTAAAACACAAATACTATGAAGGTTATATGAATGATATGTTGATGCCATATCAGCATTACTTTGAAGATGCCAGTTTGCTAAGTTGGTAAAGTTTGTGGGTGTCTACCATAGACCTGGGTTCAAAACCCGTCTTTACCTATAATTTGTCAAGATGAAGGATACGAAACAGTTGTAATAATAGTTAGATTAGTTAGAAGTTAGTTGTAACGGTCTGTAACGGAACGAGTGGAAGAGAAGATTCCTTGATGTAAAGCCTATAAATTAATGGAAGGAAACTCAGATCTCATCTGAGTCATTCTCTCTCTCTCTCTCTCTCTCTC